>WOFM01000229.1:735521-836342 GCA_011428145.1 Ericerus pela
AAGCCACGTTTTTGTCGTTATGGTTCTGCGGCGTATAAAAGGGTGAATATTGATGAGAAATTGTTTTCCAAATACAAAAGGCGAGCGTTCACGAAGGCGGTTTTAAAAAATTAAAATTAGGAAAAATATAGAGTAGTACCTATTAACGTTCTTCGAATTGAAAAAGAATACGTGCATGCTCAAAACTCAGATCGTGAACAAAACTTAGTCACGAAGTAGGTTTTCAAGGGTTCCCACAAAAATTTGTGAAAATTATACTACTTAGTGATGAACACTGTTTATAGCTCTATCGATTTTTCGACAAAAATTTAGAACTGTTTTTGCTGCAATTATTGAAGAATATCATCTTCCTTTATTGACAAACAAAAAAAAAAAAAAAAAAAATTATAAATATGGATTTTGTGGAATACCTTAGTGGAAGATATTCCAACAAGAGAAGGTGTTCGTATTCACCACAAATCATACACAAAGTAAGGGGAAGTCAAAACCTCCTCAAATACTGGCAATTTTGTAGCCAGTTTTGTGGGCTTATAATATACTAACTCCTTATACGCACACAAAGACACTTACATAGAGAATATGTATTGTGATATCTAATTACTCGTAGCCTTCCCCTCACATCGCCACCGATTTTTACTGTTGTTATATTTACAATAGGGAACGGCTCACGAACATTAAGGTTGTATTATCGATAAGCTGAGCGGGAAATACATCGATTCCCTACGAAAATAAATTCCCCATTCTACGAAAATGGTGAAGACACGTCAATCGATTATCATTTAACAATGTGGTGACGTGTATATTTACAACATTTGATCATTGGTGAACCAACTTTTTATCTCTTTGACTGTTCACAATTTTGGTCTAACTGTGAACAGTCAGTCTCGTTCTATACGTAATAGTTTCCATTTGTCATGAATACGAAATATTATTCACGACATAATAGCTTTTTAATACGACATCAAGTCACCTTTTTTTAAATTGTTTTCACCGATACCTTTCAAATGTGAATGCCGATAGTAAAACCAGATAGCTTGTAATACTATTTCTCCGATTTCGAAGACGAACACTTAACCAAAATCTGTTGATTCACCGAACTTCGAGAACCATGAGGCGATATGATTTGTGACCTGCACGACCTGATAGAAGTTACCATATTTGTAAGTAACCTTTTTTAACTGTAATAAAACGTAAACTGTGATAATGGGTCGGCCAATTTATTATTTTTGATTACCTAAAATTACCCGACATACTTCGTAGGCCTTGGGAGTTTTCGCTGGTAGGCTGGTGGCCTAACTGTTTGAGCTGCCTTGTGGTCTCGACTCTACGATTAATCGAGACTTATTGATATACTTCAAATCGTGATATCAACCCCCATACTCGGGATGTACTTTCGTTTTCGGATGTCACAGTATGTATATGTGGTGACTAATTACAACAAATTTTATCGTTAGTATGGCAATGGGTAAAATATGGCACATGCACTGATATGCCAGATTGTGATGTCACTCGAGATGTGAACTATCAATTTGTCATGATCCAGATATTGCAACTTGCATGAATTTGCAACTAATTACAAATAACATTCGTAGATTGTATTTATAACAGCCAAAAGGAGCTCTTATTGTACCATTTAGAACCACTTTCAGTGTTACACCATACACGAGGTATTCAACACTAGGAAAGCATTAATATCTCTGTGATATTTAAAATAATTAATTTATTATCCACGATTATTGTGGACCTCAACTTCTTGAGAGACTATAAGAATATTTCAAACACAAAGATTGATTTAAAACTTTTAATAAAATAATACTTTGTACAACACAAGTACATTAAATGGTATTTCAAACACTAATTATTAGGTTAAACATTGGGATTAAACTCTTTAGACAAAGACTGTCAATTAGAAAGCTAATTTGTAGCACTGAAATGAAGTATATTACAAAATTATTTAGATTTCTATCAAAATTTCAAACCATATAAATTAAATAAAATATTGATGATAGACACCAAACATGAGTTGTGCAGAATGCGGACTGTTCCTACCTATAGTAAAAATTGATTTCTTCTGTTTTATCTATTTCAAAATTTATATAATTTTACATAAATTCTTCAAGATTTAACTACAATTTCAATATTCTACAAATTTCTGCCGAGATTTCAGCAATTCTCTCATGTGTAAAATGAAAATTTAGTGACACTCCGTACATTCTTTCTGAGGACACCATATATTCTCTAAAAACGAAAATTGACAGGTAGGTAATATATTTTACTTTTCAAATCAGTAATTTCACAAGAAAATGGAGTTGACTACAAAAAGCTCTGTAATTTATATTTAAAGACGAAAAAAGTGTTTTTTCAATCTGAAAGAAAATACTATCTCTCCTAAAATGAAAAGTATGCATCATAACAAATTAAACTGACTTACTTAACTAAATATTTTTGATCGAGTTGTGATTTTCTTGAATTTTGTAATTTTCAAATGCTCTAAAAAATTGAAATCACTTAATCTTCTTGTTTTAATATCAAAAATGAAAAAATCTATCTAGATTACCTACTGTTTAAATTACTAATAATCTTTGCACGCAGGAAAATTCTAACGATCCACTAGGTGCTCGGTCAAGTGTCTGAAGTCCGCGTGTCATACTGCGGTTCCAATCAATATGAAAGCATTTACATCCAATTAAACTTATAAGAATCAACAGTAGCAGTATAATTAAAAATATCTGTACCAAAATCCAGTTGTTTCTAGATGTGAAAATATGTTGGCTTTTGTAGTTGATATTAACAATAAATGATACGACTACTTTTATGGCTTTGTGTGATTTTGTATGTTCTAATTTCATTTTTCTCTATATGGATTGAGGTACAAAAAAAAAGGTTGAGTAACAGGCGTATAATATGTTTGAGGCAAAGCGAAATACGGAGATGTAATTTCTAAATCTGCAGGTTTTATTGACCCTAAGTCAGATACATCCATCATTCCATACACTTGTTGCAAAAAACATGGTGCACAACCTGGTCATAATGAGCAGATTATCAACTCGTGCAATTACCCCACTCGCCTATGACTTGTGCTCACAAACATCGCAGGCGTTCATAAACTCACTTTCCTCTCTAGTTGCATAATATACTATTGATTGCACACCCATTCAAATGACATTTTAAACTGATTTCCTATGCACTAATTTAAAATTTTGGTTCAGTTGTTCACTGCTTACAATAATTCGTACGTTTAACATAATTTTTTATCCTAAATATTTGTTTGATGGTATTTATTTACTTTTCACCTCCTCCCAACAACAGTCATTTTTATAACCTTTTATTCTACTCACTAACGGCGATTTTAAAATATACCAATACTGCAGCCAACCTATCGAAACAAAACGATGTTTATTTCGAATGAAGCTAGAGCCAAAAAATAAAAGCTTATCTTCTAAAAATTAGTTTTTAACCTAATTAATCATTATTTCCATATATCTGTAGGGTAACATTAACATCTTTCTTTATATTATACTTATATTTACCAAAAAGAGCTATTATAATTTGAAGTGGAGAAGTTTTTACTTAAATTTAAAAAAAGGCATTTGTCATTTTTTTTTGGGAAGGGTAGGATCGTAAAAATAAATCTAAGCTACAAACACACAAAGGTCCATTTTACCATCTATGGCTATAGAATAATGAGCACAAAAAAAAAAAACCAAGGAAGTTTTGGTCTTGAGGTCTTGCACTGTCAATTCTTCATCTTGGTCTTGGTCTGGTTTACAAGATTTCTGCTTTATTATTGACAAAATTAAACTTAGGTTGGTACTACATTCTTCCAAAATATACGAAAATATTATTTTATAACTAGCACCATTAAATTATCAATGAGGGAAAGAGAAAGAATAAATTAACCTTAATTAGGTATTTCAAATTATTTAAGCAAAGTAACAAGATTGCGAACATTCAACAGCTTCAACAGCTTGTTCCCAGTTTTTTAGCCGTTATTCTCCCGGTTAGTTTCACCCAACTTTGTTGATGACTCCAAAAATTAGTTTATGTAGGCAATAGTTCCAAACTTGAGCAATATTGGGGTGATTCCTAGATATTATTTGAAAAAAAAAACCTTTGTTCCTGTAATAGACGTAGTATTTTTTACTGAATGTGACTTTGGACAGCTTCAAAGGATACAAAGACTCTTAATAAATATCTTGGCCATCCCTTTTCTCATCTTTACTTCACTCATTTTCACAAATTCCCTCTCCTTACATAATTTTTAAGACTAATCCAGTCTCGAAAATTGAATAAGAAGTAACCAGCCAAATAGATTTTTCGAACCGTCCAGTCATCGGTGAGAGTTACCTAAGATGTACCTAGCCACTCATTTTTTATTCATTTTTGTTTTAGGTTTCACTTCTCTTCAGCGTTCATTTTATGGTGTCCTGTATATGATTAGCCAATTCTTTAGAAGCCATTCTTTTGTTTATGAGAGAAAAAAAATTAAATTATTATCACTCGACGCATCTTCACTCGTTTCTCGGTTACGCTAAGCTGTTGCAGTGCTCTCTTCATTAAATATGCATTTTACCATTTTTTTCGTGTATTCGGTTTTACGTTCCAAAATACCACCTTTTCCTCGAAAACAAAAAAAAAAAAAAAAAAAAAAACTTTCACCATTCCAACTTGGTTAAATATTATGCGAAAATATGCACAATGCAAGTATTTCAAATTCTCACCAATTTTCAGGTACCTACCTACCCTTTATCGATTTTGAAGAACAGTGTCAGCAACTTTTAATTTTATTTTTACAGAAATGATATAAAATTGAGTACCTACTCTAGGAACCTAAGTATGTCACTATGTTGGAGAAAGTATTGTAATGTTAAGGGACTCAGTATCCTAAGTCTGCTATGTAAAACTAGAAATAGTAATTTGTAATTCACGAATATTACTTTGAAGTCATTAAAAGTGTATTGTAATTTTGTCTAAGTGTTTCGAGTCTATCTTTTTCATAAATTGTTTTCAGTCTTTGGATGAGACCAGGTGATAAATAGTCGACAATCTGCACTACTTCAAGAGACAATGGATTTACCGATTATTCCCAACAATCACAGCCACATTTTGACCTCTAGGAGATGCAGGTATTATGAAGAAATGAGGTATTTGGCATGTATATATATATATATATGGAAAAAATTCAAGAATAAAGTGACTCAGAAAAATAAGCCCTGGTAGAGTACTGAGTCAAAATCACTTTCATATACATATACTTACTGGAAGTATCAATCTGCCACAGTGGAGTGAATTATTCCAGTACACTCTGTTGGAAAGATCTTTGCTTGGCAACCGGAAAGAATGACTCTCCCTGCAAATAAGAGAGAGTGTATGCTCATGCTGATACGTAACTTAAAGAAAAATAAACGACTATGTCCCTGAAATGGGGGAGCCAGATGTAGGAAATACCCTCAGTTTTTTTTGCACTTTTTAAAAAAAAAACAACAAAATAGTCGATAATATTTGGACACACTTTTGTTTTTAATTTTACCCCATCCACAGAAATTGACCTATTTTGCCACGTAGGGACAGATCTCATGAAGAATATTAACTTAAATCTTACTCAGAAAACCAGAGATGATAGGAATGGCGTATTTGGGACTTCGTCTCTCCAAACAGACCTATTATATATGACGCAGTAAACACGTTTAAATTATTTTCTGATCAAATGAAAAAAAAAAAAGTGACTGAAATGGGTAAAACCAAATTTTAGTGGTTATCGGTTATGCTTATAGATTTGATTTTTTTAATTTCGATCAAGTTCTATTAAGGTTATTGAAAGGTTTTGTTGAGATTAATATTGTTAGGGGTTTTCACCGCTCAAAAATTAAAGTTATAGTCGTTTTAAGGTTAGGTTAAGGTTAACAGTTATGGTTGCCACCTTTGGTTTGTTACAAGAGAAATAGAAAGAATGATTTGGGCTGAGAACTAAGGGTACAAGACTAATGCAATTAAGAGTGAGCCAATTGAATAACATACATATGACATAAAATGGGTGTGGTTAAAAGATTAGGAGAATTTGGAAAAGTGCAGAGCTGCGTAAAAGATTCACATGAAAACAAAGTAATAGAAAAAAGTTGATGTCATAGGACAAATTTTCACAAAGAGTGCGATACTGGAATAGTGTTTGAAATGCAGTTTGTTGGTAAAGAAAGAAATATATTGTACGAGAAATAATCATGTACTATAATACGAGCAGTAACTTGTGTGGGGGTATGTTTGTATGCATTTATGTATGTGAACACGTTATGAAGAACTAGACCGACGGTGTTGCTGAAAATTGCAGTATAGAGGTATTTGGGTATGAAAAAACGATCTAGGTAGGTCGCAAATTTGAAGAAATTTGTTGAACAGATGTATGAGTAGCTCAGTTTATCCATCAGCAGCAAGTGATAACGACGATCAATGAAAAATTACGAGGCAATCGCGGAGAGCCTTTTCCGAAGGTTTGTGATAGAGAGTGGTCGTTCCTAACTTGTTATAGACGTGTCCTGAGTGTGAAACCACTGAAATGGGACTCCTTATCAACCTGTCATCGGTTGCTAACTGTGTGGGGCACAGATATTTTAAATTAGATCAACAGCATCAATAGATCAAAAGATCGCGATCTTAGATCAATAGATCACTTCAAAAAGTGATCTAATTTTAAAATCTAGATCCACATTGTATATTATTGAAAATGAGTTAATAATGGATCTGAAGTAAAAGTTCTGCTCTAGTAACCCATTTGGCAAACATTTTATTTTTGGGATTATGTACTGTTTTTCAGCATTGAGAACATACACAATCTATACTTTCGAACGCAATTCAAGGAAAACCGTAAGTGGTAGAAAGCTAAAATTTTCAGAAGACATCTACATTGGTCAACTGAAGATTTTCTGAAGTTTGGCTGAAATCGCACGTTTATTTTTTGAGATATCGCTGAAATTCTGTTAAAAATCCTATGATTTTTAATAAGAATTCAATCAACTTTGGAAATATGAACAGAATATCAGCGATATTTCGAGAAATAAACGTGCGATGTCGGCCAAAATTTCAGGAAATTTTCAGATGATTTATTTTCATGTCTCCTGAAAATTTCAGTCTTATACTACCTACAGTTTTATGTAATTGCTTTCGATAACATTGATTTTGTATGATTTCAGTGATAAAAAACTGCTCATTATTCTGAAATAAACAGGCTTTGGGGGCAGTTTAGCAGAGGCTTTACATCCCAAATGATTCAAACTTATTGTTCTAGGTACTTCTAATTTTCTGTTTTTCTCTTCTTTTTTTTTTTCAATTATTACATAATGGAAAGAGGAGGTGATGGCGAGGAAATTGGGAAGTGATCTTAAAAATCAGGAAACTATCCAATTAAAAAGATCGCGATCTAGATCTTCTTGATTGATCTATCACCCCCACCACTGGTTAAACCCAATTTCAACTTAATTTTCAATTTTGATCTTGCCGGAAGGATAGAGTAATTCAGTTTGAATTATAGAATAGTACTAGCTGTGCGTGGGCATAATTTACATTTCACACTCAGGACACACCTTAAACAGGCTAGAAACGACCACTCTCTGACGTCACAAAACCTTCGGAAAAGTGCTCTCACTATTGCCTCGTGAAAAATTGATTACCTACCCTTAAAAATAACGAATAAGGAAGGTTTTATTAGTGAATTTCGATAGGACTAAAGTGCGTATGATTATTATGATTTACGACTAATTAAGTACGAGTTAAATATTGCGATCGTAATTCTCGAGATATACGAATACGATAATACCGAAGGATATACCAAATAAATATACTGCTGAAATTTCCAGCTGGATGGAAATTAAAAAATTTTCTCCTTTTGCACATCCGATCCAAACTCGGTGAACCAAGTACCTTGGAAACGATACGAAATTATCATTACAACAGGTTGTCTGCCCTAAGTCCCCAAAGAATTCCCTCTTGACATAGATCCGAAAAGGTGATCCCAGGTCTTGTGGTGTGACGTGTGGTGATGGACCATTTAGCAAGAGCGCATCATCGAATACTTTATTGCCGTATATACTCAGTCACGGGTGGGCATATTTCATAAATAATTCAATCACGCATTCAAGCTACTGAGGTGAAAGAAAAATAGAGGGAACTGAATCACAGGGATACCGAAAAGTAAAAGTAGCCTCCAGCACAGCTAATAAAAAATTTATGTTAAAACCTCGGTAAAGGTGAGAAATAAAAATAAATAAAATAAATAAATAAGTAAATAAATAAGAAGAAAGAAAGAAAGAAAAAGGTGAGTAGGCGAGTTACGGAGGATAACAGAGAGCGACGAAGAGAGAGTAAGAGGGGTAGTGGGAGTGAATGAAAGAATTAGTGGAAAACAGGGTGAAGAATGGAAGAATGTCAATGTAGTTTTTCCCTCTATTCGTGTAGGTATACTTTATATAGATGGAGCAATCACGTGAACTATAGCATTTCAGAAGTCGGTTTGCTCGCCCTTGGTTTGACTAAGTAATATCTCATACTTCTTCCTCTTTTTTTTTTCCCTTTTTTTTTTTTCTTTTCAAAACCCGAAGACGGACTGGTCATTAATATATTACGATATAATTATATTCGCAGTGAACCGTTCAAATGTGTTATTTTTTTCTTCGTCTCCTCAACCATAGATACATATGCTGACTATTCTACCAGTTTCGTTTTTCTTTCACCTTATCCTCACCTCTCTGATCGTTACGGTTGTTCCTTTTTTTTTCTGTTCTTTTTCTCCCCTGCTTCTTTTCACTCAGTCCGATATAAAATAAATTAACATAAATCGTTTAACGAGCGATCGATAGTAATTGAAGCTAATTTATCCTCACGATGACGATGATGAGTGGCGAAAGCACTTTTGGTTTCGGTTCCACAATGCGGCTGCCTTACAAAATTCCTTCTTAGTCTTATCGTAGGTATGAAAAACACCAAACTGGACATATTATGGTGGCCAGCGAATTATGGGTCATCATCTATCGTAAGTCGTATCGCAAATCGTACCTTCGAAGGTATTTCTTGTTTTTATCCAGTTTGTTTGCAGACAGGGTATTAAAATTGATCTCACAAAAGGGTTAGGGGCGGGACGATGAAAATTTTCCGTTTCATGAGAAAAGGTAAACGATTGGTACCATTTTCCCATTTTAACCTAATTTTTTTTTTAATGTTTAAACACGATTTTGAGAAAACTACAAAACGGATAGAACTTAAATTTTCGCGAAAGATAGTTCTCATATAACAGCAGGTCTGAAAGAAGTTTGGTGATCATCGGTTTTGCAGTTTAAATTTCTGGAAAAGTCGTTTTACCAGGATTCTGAGAAATCAACGTAAAGGATCGAGCTGAAATTTTCGCGATAGATATCCCTATATCCATGCAAGATATTGGTAGAAGTTTGATGCCTATTTGTTTAGGATTTTCTGAGAAAACTGGAGAAGAAAAATTGCTAGAAAAAATGTCATGTTCGCGGTTTTGTGAAAACTACCAAACAGATGAAGCTGAAATTTTTTTTAAGATAGCTATCATATAGGAGAAATTCTGAGAGATGTTTGGTACTCATTGGTTCACCAGTTACCGAGAAAACTGAAGAAAAAACATCCTAACAAAGTCGTTTTTTAGGATTCTGAGAAAACGACAAAAAAGTATCACATTGAAATTTTCAAGACGGATTATTCTTATGTAGTTGCAAGTTAGATAAAAGTGTGGTGCTTTTTAATTTTCTAGTTTTCTGATAAAACTGGAGACAAATTCACCAGAAAAAAATTTAGTGCTCATAGTTTTGAGAAAACTGCTAAAGAGATAAGGCAAAAATTTGCATGAAACGTATTCTTTACACTGGAGCAAAAGGTCTGATAGGAGTTTGGTGACTATTATTTCAGTAGTTTCTGAGAAAACCAGAAAATGATAAATTTCTGTGGTAAGTCCGTTTTTAGCAATAAAACTTCGATAGATCGATATTTTTGTTAAAGATATTAATAACACTCGATAATTTTTTGTAAATTGTTGGGTCCACCAATCCTCTTTCCCTCACACTCCTGCAACACTGGACATTAATCATATAATAACTTTTTCACATTTATACTTGCGACTACACTGTTACCTGTTCCACCACTCATTTGTTCATCTCTGTACATATTTTATATACTTCATACAGTACATACTCTATACTTACATATTTGATCTGCTGCAGTCACACACTTCTGAAATATAACTTTGTAAACATCTTTATTATTTCTACAATAATTGTGAATTTTGATATTCAGGCAGTATGGGGATTCGAACCCGTAACAACTGAATACCTAAACTCCCTGCCTCACTGCCACCTAAAATACTGCACCATATTCACCCAACCACAGCATCAGGTGACAGTGAACGAGGAAATACAGAACATAGCTGATGTACATAGTAGTCCACACACCACTCCTTCTATATAATTGAGTGTAATACAACCAGATGGACCCACTCCTTATCTCTCGGATCACATTGAGGTCACCAGTTTCGGTATTTGGGTGGTACACGGATTCTAACCAGTACCAACTGAATGTCTAAACTCCTCCCTCACCTCCACCCAAAATACAGTACATACTCACTCAGCCAAGGTGTTGGGTGACAATGAATGGGAAATATGGAACATAGCTGATGTGTGCAGTAGCCATCACAGTGAACATTCAATCTACAACCTCTATATGATAGCAATGCTCGGTGAATTTTCAAACCTAAAACAATAAATTTATTTTCATTAATTACATGATTTAATCGTTATAATATTAATAATACTATATGTTTACCTGAATGTAACCAATTCTTCACATTCATTGAACCTTTTACTCCGTTCATTTCACTGATCTGAAACATAAAACATGTAAATTATTAATTTATTATGCATATATACCATTAAACTTGAATAATGTATGTACTTACCGTAATTTTCAATATTTTATCAATTTTACACTTACTTACTTTTAATTATTTATTTTCTGCAGCAATATTACCACCTTTAAAAAACACTAATATGTAATGTATGTGTCATTAACCTTTAATCTCTCCCAGCCTTGCTCAGTTCAAAGGATTGTAGGGGAATAGTGGGACCACCAAGCCTCTTTCCCTCACACTCCTCCAAACACTCGACATTAATCATATAATATATTTTTCACATTATACTCGCAGCTACCCTGTTACCGGTTCTGCCACTCATTGTTTGTCTCTGTACACATTCCTATACTTCATACAGTTCATACTCTGTTCTTTACATATTGATCTGCTGCGATTATACACTTTTGAAATGTAACTTTGTAAGCATCTTTATAATTTCTACAAAAATCGTAAACATCCGATCTACTACGTCTATAAAACCAGCAATGAATATCGATGTCAGATATGATAACTATAGATACAAATATCGGTTACTATCAATATCAATTTACAATTTCTTAGAGTAGTTGTGATTCGGGTTTTTTTTTGTGTGTGTGTGTGTGTGTGTGAATTGTGGATGGAAATTTGAAAAACGAGTTTTCTATCAAAGTATTACTGCGCCAGTTGTTTTCTTTCTTTTCCATATATTACTCACGACTTACACACTTTAAAGGCGCGCCCTCTGTAAAATGAAGCCAATTAACCATCTTCCATTAATTTTCCTCTCACATCACGCGTATTTGTTGTCAATCGCATTAAGGTCGCATCAAAAACCCACCGTGTGTATGCCTTTTTTTTGGATGCTGTATATTTGCTCTCTTTGTCCTCGACTCTTTCGCCGTCTTGTTTTCGTCGCTAATTTTCATTTAATTTTAATTATACACGCACACTGTCTGTCGCTGATGACAGACGAAATAATAACTGTATACCTCGTTAGCCAATGAACAGTATATACATTCTACAGGACAAAGGTGTCATTAACGGTCGCCATCAGCCCATTCGTGAGAGAGTTTCTAATGGTTTCTAATGGGCATAACTCGTCTATAGGACATACGCACGTACGCTATACTATGTATGAAACAGTAAGTTAGGTACCATTTATTTTGATATCTTTAATTTTTTTTTAACTCGGTAGAGGCGCATAATTTCCTTTTCATCGAATCATACGTGAAAATTATAAATTAGTTAAAATTTACGATCGAGCTCATATACGACAGGTGAGTGTTAACTGAGAATGTACCTAGCTTTAGTTCATGTGGTTTAATAATATTCAAAAAATTATTTTTGTTATTTTCTGAACTAAGGTTCTATTACATAGGTAGTCTCCGAAAAAGATTCAAAGTAGAGTGTTCAGAGAATGCGAATAATGTAGAAAATGTAGATAATTGCTGAAAGATTATTATAGAGTTCTGAGTTTCTTACTGTCGAGAGCAAAAAAAGTACTCAATTTGTAAAATTCTATGTAGGTACTCTTTATTTTGCTCTACACAATACGAATATGTGGAGAATTCTGTAAACTTTACACGCGGTGAAATGTATTTAATTATATTAATTTACCTACATCTGTACGAACCAACTCTGTTGGGTAGGTACTCATGTCTGAGGGGCGAAATTAGATGAAATGTGGAAAAATTATAAAAAATGTTTTTTTCCACTGTAAGGCTAAAAATTTATGCAAATTCAGACCATGAGTGAGCCAGACCAGTCTTGAACTTACACTATATGCAATACCAAAATTAAAATTATGCGAGACCATATTCGACTGTGCAAAATCAAGTATAAACGAAAACTTTGAAAATATGAACAAACAATGAAATGTTCGCGGTCTTGCAATATTTGAGTAATTTACAATACACAGCTACCTATTTACAGTTTTATTTTTTTATTTCTGGTATTTTGCAAGTGACCTGAATTGTAAGTTTAATTTTTCCCCATTAAGAGTAAAGCGTATGTAAACGAAATCAACGCCAAGACCAAGACTTGACTGCGCAAGACTGCGAGTATCGATCCAAGACCAGGGCCAAGACCAGGGTATAATTTCGCAAACCAACACCAAGTTTGAAACTAAGAAAATTAATCTGGTTGTGAAATAATAAGAATACTAATACAAAACCAAGACCAAAGCCATGACCATGACTTGTCTTCGCTAGACCAAGATTAAGAATATTGGACAAGACCAGTGGCTAGACAGTGATTCAGTTTAGCAGAACGAAGACGATGACCAAGACTTAAGGGCTCTTCAAGCAGCGAGGGGAGGGTGTGAGGTTTCTCATTTCCTGGCTCGATTTCAGTTGACAAAACTGAGAGCTGTGGGGGAAATTGATGAATCAATTAGGCAGGAGAACGAACACTGAAGTGTGAGAAAAATAGTTAAGGAGTGTGAAACAGAAGTTAAGGAGAGAAAAAAAGTAATGAATGAGTGAGAAAAGTAGGAGTTCAAGAACTGGCCTTTTTCATCACGCCATACATGCCTCAGAAATACACCATTTCATACGCATGTTTCAAACATATTTTTAGCAACACGTGTATGAAATATTGTATTTTCGAGGCATGTATGTGTTCCGTCGTATTTGAAACAAGTTTCAGCCAGTATTTCCCAGGTAAAATATGGGCCACCACATCTGCAGTTTGTTAAACAGACGCCTGGTAGCGAATTCATTCCTGTCTCGAGTCTGAATGTGCGAGGTAAAAGTATATTAAGGTTGATCCTAGAAGATGACAAGCGACTATGAAAAGTAATTAATCGTAAATGAGCAGGAATTAAATGTGATGATTAAATTGACGTAAATTACTTTGATGTTTCGTAAATAAACGAGGTTCAAAAGAATCTCTTATTATTTGTTGAGATTTCACCATTGTGAAAAACTCGCAACAGTATAGTGTGATGAAAGTGGCCAATTTCAGAACTTTTACTTTTCTCAATCGTTAATTCGTTTCCTCACGTCTCGTAGATTCCTCAATTTCCCCCCCCCCACCTTTATATTATGTTTTATTTTCTCTTCTTTAAATTAATTCCATATTTCTTCACTAAAATTATGTCTAACATATCAATGATTCTACCCAGCAACTCACGGATTTTATTTCCTCTGGCTCCTCAAATATAACATTCGTTATACTTGTTACAAAAAATATTGTACGAAACTCAGTCAGAGTGAGCAGTTTATCAACTAGTGTAATTAACGCACTCGCCTATGGCTCGTGATTTCAAACATTGTACTCGTTGAGATATTACTCACTTTCCTCCCTCGTTGCGTAATATATACTATTTTGAAAATTAAACGAATATCGGACGAGTGCGCGAGCTTATTTTCTTTAAAAAATCAATATTCTCACTGGTGCCAATTTGATTATTCCTCTCCTTTCGGCTAATCGAAAATGCTAATCAAGGCGCCAAATGAAAACTAATAGGCTATCCTAGTTAGACTATTTTAGGGCTGGTGAAAACTACTTTGATATCCAACACCAGTCTATAACAGTACTTATATGACTTTCGATCAGAAGCTATAATTGTTCTTTTCTTCTTTAACTCAAACATCGACGTTTTCAAAAAATGATCCACAAGAACCAATGAATTAGATAATAATTCCCAGTTTAGACCTAACTAATGTTCGCATTCGACGTGCGGGTATAGTTGCATTTGTTTTTATTGACTTTTTTTTTTTTTACTTTTTTTATGTTCGGCAGCAGACTGACTGTTTCTCTCGACGTACCCAGGGCTTACTTTTTTTTTCGTCCTTATAAAACCACAGCTCGCAGAAGTGTGCTCAGACATGAAAAATATAGATGCTCGATAATGACTATTGACACCAAACAACGGAATGAAAAGTATATTAAAAAAACAGTTTTATCGTAAAAATACGTAATTAAGCAGATGGTGGATGAGTGATACTGTACTCTCGCATCAATTTAAAATATTTTCAATGAAAAAATGAATTCGGGTCCTTGTTTACGAAAAATTCAAAATTATATAGGTTGAGATGAAAAAAATAAAAGAAATCCAGCCGATAAAATGGATTTTTTGCGGGGGAAAAGTTCGTCCGTATTCATAACTTGGATTACGTAATTGAACTTTCGGGTAAATAAAAATTAAGTTTCATATTAGGCGTTTAATATGAAAGATGAACTTGGGAAAAACTGGTGACTGATTTTTTGGAGAACATTTGTTTCAATATATTTCTGTAACTTAGGCTACTTAATATGCTCAAATGGGTATAGTCGAGATGTAAGTTATACTAAGTATTTATAAAACAAGCTATAAGAAAGGACTAAGTTGTGGTATGCCAACCAGGGTGGTAACATGCCACGAACAAAACTTGGTTGGTTACACAAAATTTTACCATATACAACTTCACAAACTCACTTGAACTCACAAATCCTGGAATTCTGGAAAAACCAAAGTCCAAATTTTGTATAAAATGTATGGGTTCTGACTGCAAAAATCCTGCCCAGACACCAGCCAAAGTTACCAATTTTCAGTACCTATCTCCTGGATATTATTAAAGGAGTTACATATAACATTAAAAACAGATTTCTCTAACAGTCGTAATCTTTTGCCCTAACATCGTTGTTAACCTCGAAATCACTTGATATCTACATGAATTTGCCTACAACATAACCACCTAGCCTAACATGTTGTTTTCACAACGCAAGAAAAACAACATGAACAAATTACGAAATAATGTATTAATAAAATAAAATATTTACATACCGGATTCAGATAAATGAAGACGAAGTCCACACCAGGACAAAACATAGTGTTAATAATAACAAAAAATATTACGAGTACAGAATAAAATACGAACATAAGAAATGTAATGCTCACACCAAGGAGAACAAGAATAGAAAAAATGTAGAAGTTACAACAATCAACTGAGAAGCTACAAAGAACAAATTAGGTGATGGTGAAACTTTCTGATTGGCCTACATTTCTCTCTCTTTCGATAGAAAAATCTAAAGAGAGACGAGAAAAATGTAGGTAAATCTGTTAGAAATAATTTGAAAATAGGTGAGTTTCAGAAACACCAGAATTTGTGTTATGTACGGAGTAAAATGACACGTATACCTCAAAGTATGAAAGTACCTTCCTTAAACGCATCATAATTCTGATAACTGCATATAAATATAGATTAAGACTTTAGTTGATACACCTGTAATTTTGTAGTTTGATTTTGAATTCAGCCTACCATCCAGTATAGAAATGAATTGAATAATGGATGGGTGATGAATTTCAAGTTGAGAATGCACATGAACTATAACTTAGTTAATTTAGGTCGATACTGTGTAGAAAAATAGATAAATTCAATTTTAAAAGTATTCTATCAACCTCGTTGAGCGTGTTCTGTTTTTCAGCAAAGCAAAACACGAATTTGTGATGCTTCAATGCTTACCTTCTTTCAGAAAACACTTCGCGCTCTTTCATTCCAAACATACATTAGGTATACAGGATTTGGTTCATTGGAATATGGAGAGTATGTATGCTTCAGTGTTATAGAACTTTCCTATTTTTCCAGATCTGTCTACAACGTAGGGTGTTCCACCATAACTCTGATCCAAATGGAGTGAACTGAGTTAATGAAGGTACTTTTGAATAGATGTGAATAGAAGTGCTTTAATCTCATACATACCATTGGTGACATCAATTTGGTTGATTAATATTTGAAGCGAATTAATGAAAAACTTGACCAAAATTACTGCCCTCGTATATTTGACTTCTAAATAACAATATTATAAACATAATTTAATTATACGTTGCGGACTCAGCTATTGAGCCCCTTAATGTCACATGGTTAGGCTATAATGATCTCTCTCATTTTAGAGATTCTCAAAATTTATGTCCGAATTGTCTCATAGATTAACACAAATTTATTAGGACTGACGTGGTGTGTATGAAATGTGTGAAAATGAACTGATATGACGAGGTGCGAGAAATAGTTCTTTTCTGTAATTAGTTCGTATTTAACAACTATTAGAATTGCATTGTTTTCGGATAAATGAGAAAGAGATGGAAAATGTCATAATTATGTGATCATAGGATGAGTGAGATAGATAGTTTGAAATATCCATTGATTTGACTGATAAAATATGGCGTGACATTGTATGAACTGGTGTTTTAGGCTGTGAACTATAAGGTGTTCACATGTACAGTTTGCGATAATATATAAGGTGGACGATTAAAAGGGGTGTAGCGATATATTATTTATCATTACACCATATTGTATCTTAATTAAAACTCAAGATTGCTACAGTTTAAATGAAAAGTGAACAGAATTAGAGTGTCGTTTCCTATATTCTATCGTGACTTTGGTTTGAATGGATCGATTCACGTAAATACGTAACTTATTTTAATTAAAAAGACCAGAGTTCACATAATTCTTGCACGTAGGCACTTTCTCCAGAACGCAAAATCATTTTGAATGGAGACAGTCAACTAAAATAAAACTAAACAAAAATTCTTCCCCCATCCAGGTCTCGAATTCGCATCAATAATTAATTTTTTGACAAAGAATAACAGACATTTATAACTTCAGCGGATGCAAACAACATCATTTCATCTAAACGTCATTGTAATATTATTTTCCAAAAAAGACAACCAGTCACTTCTTCGGAAGAGAAGAAAAAACGGAGAGGGAAAGGAGGAAAGAAGGAAACAATGAGGGAGAGAGCCAGAGAGGAAACAGAGATATACTTTGCATTCCAAGTAAAAAGGCTGGCTACTGTTCAGCCAGCGAACCAAACGAAACTGGCACCACTCGATGCAGGCAGCTAGTCAGCTAAATACCTGGCGTTTTATGTCACTTTTTCAAGGGTAGCTTAATGCTACTCAAAAAAATGTTCGAACAACATTTATGGTGATGGTGATAATAAATGGATTTATACAGAACAAAAATAGCGTACCTATGCAGTACAAGAACGAAGGAATAATTCGAAGTTAATTTTTTTCACCGTTGCAATATCGACAAATCAGCCTCTTCTTATTTTCCATTTGCAAAGTATAAAAAATATTCCATAGGAAAGTGGAAAAAAAAAAAAAAAAAAAAAAGTTATAGTGAGACGAAACAGAAGTGAAATAATAATATAAAATAATAACAAGAAGCAAATTGCAATGAACGAAATGAATCGCATAGCAGAATCGACGAGTTATTTGCAGTCAGCAGCATCGTCGACGACGACTACTCGGACGCGTTGGTATTTCGTTCAAATAAAATAATTCTATTTTATGTATACCTTACCTGTAGACCGTACGTATAGCCTATACTGTACAAAAAACGTACGCAGCAAAACGGTTTGCCCGTAGATAAACACCGGCTATAAATCCTCCACGGTATGCTTTTAGCGTACCACATATCAAAAGGGTGGAAAGGAGGAGGGGTGAAAACAAAAAATAAAAGCGAATTCGTTTATCAGATATCAGGGTAATTTATATACCAGGCGTAGGTGCGAAAAAAAAAAAAAAAAAAAAAAAAAAAAGCGAACGAAAGTGTGAAGTTATAGAGAAAAAGAAGCAAAAGTAGCAAAAAAAAAAAAAAACAACATTTTGGAACCAGTTTGTCGCAAAAGAGAATAGGTACCTAACCTAACGAAAAAACAAAAAAAATCACCACTGAGTTAATGAATGGAAGCGCGCGACTAATTTAATTTTCGACGAATGAATTAGGTTTCCGATAAACGAAAATGTCTCGCTGAATCCTACCCCCTCCCCGAACCACCCCTTCGTTATATTTTCAAATAACAACAAATTAACGTAGGCCTACCCGTTGCTCATAGAGATACTGTATACTGTAGGTAACTTATGGCACTTATGCTTTTTATATCGAATTATTCAACCCCGTGACACGCTATTTAAGCCTAAAATGTTGCCCACAAAACGAAGGCCCGTTCAGGCCGTGTAGAGTTGCGATTGAAAAATCGAATAATTTGAAACGGCTGCGTTGAAACCAGTTAAAAATTTTGTCAACTTTTTGTTTTATTTCTACTCTTAACAAGGCTGAGTAAATCGTCGTCGTCCAATTTATTAATTACTATGGGCCAGACGAGGTTGTTGGTTTGTGTTGCCAGCAGATCCTCCTCTCGTTTCTCGCACAAAGATTAGTCTGTAGCCTATAAACGACGTCGTCATCGTGAGTAAGGAAATACGTGACACAGACCTATGTGGCGTGTCACTTTGTAATTGAGGATTTTTTTTTTTTTTTTTTGTCTATTTGTTTACGTTAATCAGCCGTGTGAAGAGACTTTTGTTTCGTCATGGTTTAGCTATCCAGTGTATACAAAGTTGAATTATTTTCTCATTTTACTTGTGTAGGTACCTGAGAGACATTCTTAATCTTCTTTCAGTTACTTCTCATTTTGATGGAATCAATGTGACAAAAGTGTCATATCTATTGGCGCATTTTGTGGGGCTGCAAGTAGTGCAATGCACCTCCATAAATGCGTCTTCCCCCCTAAGAAAATTTCAAAAAATAGTCTTACGTCTTCCTTTTTCATTCTCTATGGCAATCTCTGTATAGCGTGCACAATAAAATGTTACGTAAGTAGGTACCTTAACATCAAGCAGTAGGTTTGTTTTATTTTTCAAAAAAAAAAACATACCTGCTGGAAACCGAAAACAGAGGGAAGATATTTCGCTACAATTGAATTGTTTTTGCTCTTCAATTTTTGGTACATTCATCAAGCAGAAGTTTCATAGCACCCTTTAGTGTCAATCCAGTATGGAAACCGTGTAGCAAATAAAACAAAGCCAGTGCTGTTGAATAATTACTGATTAGTTCTTCCAAAGGCAGCTTTACTTGTCAAGCTATGAAGTAGAATGAAAATCAGTTTCTTACCACAGTTGCCATCTTCACTATTTTATCTCTAATTCAATCATAACTGGTAAAAAAAATGACGAAAACGATCAAAAACTTATGACAAATTACATTTTAGGAAATAAGGTATTTAAAGATCAACCCTAAAACTCTCGTCTTTCAAAAACTGGTTCTTCCTACATAATTTTTAGCGATGTTGGGACATTGTAATTTTAACTTCATAGCTCGATAGTGAAATTGGCTCTGATTCTTTTGATAAGTTACTCGTAAGGGTAACTTAGTTTTGTTAACTGTTAATTTTTGGTTTATGTTTCCTTTATCATGTTAAGTTATTATTAAATAATATTATTTGAGTTAAACTGCGAGAAGATTGAGTGAAAAAAGTTTTTAGTCGTTCAGAAATTGCGAGCTGGTCAAAACAATTTTTCCCCCTGTCCCTCCAATAATTTGATGAGAATCCACCTATGGTCGAATATGGATAAAACAATTTCAACCCTATAAGGAAATAACTATAGGGGTAGCACTATGCAGAATCACTTCGGTGCCACTCAATGGATGCTACGCAGTAAGAATGCAGTACTTTTGACAGCATAATACCCTAAACGCTGCAAACTGTTAAGCATGTTCTACAAATAACTGAGTAATTTGTGCTTCACAATGCAAAGTGATGTATTTTGACTTGGGGTATAAACTGTAAGGTGCTAAGTAGTTACTAGTTTGCACTGCAGTGGACTGCAGAGTGTAAACTGCTGTTAGTTTGATTGCATTTTCAATCATTCCATTTGCAATAAACAGCATCGGAGAGAAAAAATCTGGGTCTAGGTGTCGTATAAGCCAGTGTTTCAAAAATTATTTTTAAGAGTGAACTTTACTCTGGTATTCTGTCAAAAAAAGTTTTAAGTGCTTTTTTGTGTTTTGGAACATTTACATATTGTAAGTAAATAACTTAAATAGTGTTTTGATGTTTCACAAAAATCTTGCGAGTACATCGCAGACACCCTTAAATTTTTCGAAATTACTTGAGAGTATCATCTTTAGTTTGGAACACCTTTATATGTACTTACTAACTTCAAGTCGCTGTTCTTTAAAAATCTCGTAAGTCGGACTTTTTGTGATTTTCTGATTTAAGAGGTTTTTAAGGCAAAAAACATCAACAAATTCGTAAGTCTACCATCATAATTAGCACTCGTACGGGCAAATTAAAAAACAAGAAATTCCGACTTACGAGATATTTTAGAAAAAATTTATATAAGCTTCAGATTTACAAGATAATATTGAAAAAGGAGACAACTTACAAGGTTTTTAAATTAAAAACCATGTATGTTGGTACCTGAACTGAAATTTAGATTTAAAACCTCGTTAGTCTAAACAATTTTGAACATAACAATGGAGGGTGAAAGGAAATAAATTATAATTTATGCTTCTCCGATTTCCCTTCACGTCTACAATAGAATGACGTTAATTATTACCTTGGGAAAATTTTTATGATTTTTTTAATCAGTTTTTTGTTGTTCCTGTAAAATTTAATTTTTTCGACTTACGAGGTTTTTAATGAAAAGCGACGTTATGTGTATTTTGAGAAATAATAGATTTTGCCCTGGCTGCCATCTTCACTTGCCCCAACTTGTAAAAATCTGAAAATCTTCTTTACACCACTTCTTACGCCGCATTTTCCTAAGAAGACCAAATTAAAAATTTTTCAATGCTTATAACATCAAAAATCCTGTCTTCACTATCAAACCTAATGAGAGGGGCTCACCGAGGGATTTTTTGTGGCCCGGCATTCTCCAAAGAAATGAGAAAAATAAATATATTTTTGTGGAAAATCTACTGAAAAACCATTAAAAAATTGTTTTCACTCACTCCGCTCCCGAAATAGGCTCTCCCTGTATTATAAATTCTTTTCCCAAGATAAATCCTTCACACTACACTTGCTCGTAGCTACAATTTTCAATATTTAGGGGGTTCATAAATTTTTTTCTCCCTGCGCTCGAATTTCCTCCCTACAGTCCTGCCCCCTAGGATATCATTTTTCCCATCTCATGAATACTACGCATGTAGAATTATCAGTCAACCCACAGGATTTCAATATTTTCTATTACATAGAAAGAGAAGAATCATGAGCTAGTAAAATCATGGAAATAAAGCTAGTGATGAATAAATGGAAAACAATTACTAGGTACCACGATACTGCTCTTGATCGTACAGCAATACTCTTAATTTTGGTCCAAGTCTTTGTCTTCCATAGTCAATCTTGGTCTTAGTCTTGATTTTAATCTGACATTGCCATATGTTGCTCTTGTTTCTTAGTCTTTGACTAACATAGTCTGGTCTTGGTTTTGCCCAATCAGCCTTGGTTTTGGTGCTTCATGATCGGGTATTGGTACTGATTTTAACTTTTGATCTTGCATAGTTGAGTCTTGGTCTTGGTTCATGAACTTGATCTTCATACCTGGCCAAAGTCTTCGTCTTGGTTTCGATTTTGCAAGGTTTAATCTTAATCTCACTTAATCAAGTCTCTATCCTAGTCCTGGTTTTGTACAGTCATTATTGGCACAGTGGCATATCTGTACGTTTTTGACTGGTGTGCCTAAAGTTGAAAAAATAAAGAACAATTTTTTTTTGAGTCCTATCAGTATTGATAATAATTGTTAAATTATTACAAAATGTAATGATTTTTGGGAATTTGACAAGGCTGGTATGCCAGAGGAACATTGGCCAGACCTTAAATACATTCATCTTGCAATGTCAGATCTTGGTTATGGCCTTGACTTTCCATAGTCAATCATGATCATTATAAATTATAATAAAGGGTTCACAAAATAAATTAATTAATGTTCAATAAATTTTTTATTAAATTAGGTGGGTAGGTAAGGTACCTGGTACACACAATTAACAAAAGAAGACTAGGTAGGGATATTAAGACTTATCTTAAAGTAATAATTATTTAACTAAATTGTAACTATCATTCAACAATAAGAAATATTACTGCTACATAAAAGAAATTAATGTCAAAATTCTTCAGTTACAAAGTACATTGTTCTGTTCCTGCAAGAAAAAAAATCATAATATGGTTGTGGAATACCTTGTAATGTGAGATATTCACACAAGAAGGTCTTCTACAGAGTTTGCGTGTTCTGCCACTTCATACTGTAAAGTATGGGAGAGCCAAATCCTCGGCAAACACTGGCGATTTTGTAGCCTGTTTCGTGAGTTTATATAGAGAATTTGGCACACGCACACAGACACAAATATGTACGTAATTATGTCATATATTACATCGTTTCTTGCCTCCGTTGAGGTGATAAGAAACGACGCAGTGCGTTTGGTACCGGGCCTTGACATCACCGAGATTTTTATCAGGTAATTGATCACAGCCCGTGCAATGTGTCTTACCTGTATGTACGTACAGGTATGAACATACAAACGCACCAGTGTGTTTATGTTTTAACATCATAGAGATGATTATTGCCTGCCTTTGGGAAGCGACTATTGTCGAGGGGTGCGAGCCCCTATTACATCATACGAGTGATGTCCCCACAATGGTAAACAGTGTATTTAAAAACATAAGATGAGTTATGGGAGTGATGAGGAAATAAATTACTCCATAAGTAATTAGAAATACAAACTTTTGTGAGGTTCAGCGACCTAAAAAAATAAATTGTACCATTTTCCATCCGTCTTAGTTTTACTCTTACATAGATGGTCTTGGCCTTAGTTTTACTACTGTAGTTAGGGTTTTGGTTTCGACTTTAGTTTTGAAAAATATATTTCTCCAATCGTTGGTAAAACCTATAACTAGCTAAAGTAAAAGTCAAAAACTTATTATACTGTTTTAGATAGATTGTTGGGCACGTTTGATAATAATAATTATCTACCCACGAAAGCATTTGAATGCCAACTTTGGGGAGGATAATTGAAACTTAAACTGGTGTAAATTCTATCGAAGAACCTCTTCAGTCACTGCCAGCAAATTGCACAAGAATTTTTCAACCAACTTGGTATAGTCTATAAAGGAAAAAGAAATAAATGGAAGCTACCTACTTATAAAATAAATTGTTCTTATACAATGTTATAGAACAATTAATAGGCGTAGCCTACCAACTAAATAAAGCAACAAAAAATTAAATTTAAAAAAAATAAGAGAAGAAAAAAAAAGAAAGAAAAAAAGAAACATTCATTCCACTCTACATTTTCTACAATGTAACAGAAAAAAAATCGCTGGGTTATAAAACATACGTTTTGAAATTAAATTAATGTTTTTTTATTTTTCGTAGCAATATTTAATTTTTTTGCCACTTCCTCATCAAAATTATTTAATTCAATTTAATAAAAAAAAAAAAAATGCTTATCTATATCGTTTAGTGTTCGTTAACATGCACCTCGAATAACCAAAACACAAATTTAGACTACCCCTTAAAACATTCGAATTACAACCTATGTATTATTTATTAATTTTTTTCGTATAATTGCTTTCGACGATTTCGAAGAGAAAAAAGAAGAAGAAGAAGAAGAAGAAGAAGAGAATGAAGCGAGAGAGAAAAAAACCAGATAAAGAAAAGAAATGAGGTTGGATTAAAAGGAAACATAAATATAATAACGGTAGTTAATGCTAATCGTACAAACAAATAGTGAAAGAAATTGTTTAATTATTAGGTTTGAAGTATATGATGAAAGAGAGTGACATAGACGCAGATGGAGGAGAGTATGTGTGAGGTTAAAAACAGTTCACAGCATTTTACACTCGCATCCACTTAACTCCGAACTTAAACGCGTATCTCCGGCTGATAAGAATACTTTGAGAGAAAAAGATCGAGAAAAAAAGATAAACAATAGAAAAACATTTCATTTATGAATACGTAAAAGTTGTTTTCGAGGTTCAGCTTATTTCATAAAAAAAAAAAAAAAAAAAAAATACAAAGACAAAGCAACGAAAAAAATTATAGCACAATGAAGTAAAGAGGTGAGGGAAACGAAAAAGGAATAATTATCTTCGGTAAATGGGTTGATTTTTTTCTGCAACATTTTCCAAGCATTTATGATTTTTTTTTTTTTTTTTTCTTCATCAGTCACCCGCAGCCGTTATTAATTATTCTATCATAATTTTTCGCAATTATAAATCATGTGTAGCTTAGTATACGTTCTGTAATTAGTAATGACTGTGGTTGGGTGCGGAGTAAGGGGTGAGTAGGCTACCTAAAACTGAACAAACGACTTAACAATTCGTTTGGTTTAGGATTTGTTTTTTTGTTTTTTTTTTTGTTTTTTTCGTAAACGACTGTTGTTTCCAATCGCTAATTTCAAGGTGACTCAAAGTTTATGATTCTTGCGCAAATGAAATAATAATAGATTTTCAACGAGAAGAAAAAAACACTTTAACGCAACGATACTTCGCCAGAAAGCCAAGTTCGCCAATTTTCATCAACAATAATTTTAAAAATAACAAAAATCAAATAAAATCAAATAAAACCTAAATTAATGCAATGCAATAACCTTTTGCGCCGTGAATAAGAAAACGATACTTCAAGCAACGCAGTCGACTTGCTTTTCTTCAGTATAATTTTTATTATACTATTATACATTGTTATTGCAGTCACTAACGCGACAAATTGTGACGTAGTTCTTGTACTAACATCTGGGGGCACTAAAATCAAGTTTGGTTATTAGTTATCCCCTAACAAGGCTTCTTTTTTTTTTTTTCATATTGAGTTTCATTGCATAGTGCATACATTCAACAGTTACTATGACGGAGTGGTAGCGATTTAAGGTTGAAGGTTATCGAGTTTGAATCCCCACAGGAGCAGGTTTTTTTCATTTTTCAAGTTTATTTTGAAATTTTGGTTAAGAGTCTTTAATGGGATAGTAATTTCACGTGTCGTATAAAAGTGTATTTTTAAAAATTTAGTTTTACCGGACTTGCATATTTTTGTTTTACATTTTTCTTGGAAACCACTGAACCAATAGACGATAAACTCCCATCAGATCTGGTCCTATATGAAGACTAGGAACCTTTTGTGCAAATTATAGTCTTATCCCTTTCTTAGTTTTTTCAAAACCACGAACCAAAAATTTAAGCAATACATTACGTACATACATATTACATTTTGTATTATATACTTATAATATACAAGCGCCGAAGCGTCGCTCCATGGCGATATGGCTTGTGCCGACCCTGGATTTTTTCTGGTATACCTATAGGTAACATTGTAAAATTAGTTGTTTTAGAAGAAACAACAAACTTTTGTTTTGTGTCTGTATGTGAAGTGACGTATGCGCATCGAATATGAGGGAATAATAGGCAAAATAATATCGGAAAATAATTTTGTGAAATAAATTTAACGAACGAATTAATGGCTTTTACGTTTATTATAGTGATAAATTATGCTCGGGTATACATAAAAATAAAAATTAGATCAAAATGGGAAAATTGTATTATTAGTTTAGTCATGAAATGGAAAATTTTCATCATCCCCCTTAAAACCTCTTTGAGTTCAATTTTAACACCCCATTTGCGAGCAAACTGGTTAACAAATAGTAAAATGGATGTCCGTGAGTATCGATTCGGAAAAATGATTTTTGCGTCATTTTATTGGTTATTTTTACAATGTACTTACCATAAGATATAAACTCTAAATAGGCTCTCATAAAATCCTCTGACCCATTTGTGGAATACTCCAAGCTATTAGTCCACAGAAACAAAAGAATTAAAATATTTTTTGTAATATGCGTAATCTTTCGAGTTAAATAGGTAACTTAAAAAAAATAGTCACCATGAAGTAGGTATGCCCAGGCACCTATTCAATTTTTTCTCCCCATTGGTTTCTACAGAAGCCATTCAACAGTGGCTCATTAAAAAAAGTGACAACAATGTATGAAACATGGGTAAGTCTATTTTATGTAAGGAAATTATATATTTTGAAAAAAATAATAGACTGACTTCAAATTTTTTCAAACATTATAAATCTCACATTTATGATTCCCAAACGAAGCCCAAAACATCTATTTGTGGGGGTTCTAAATGCCCCAATTTTTTAAATTTTGTCCACCGTGTTTATTTGTCCCCAAATATATGGTTTGTGGAAGTTAAGTTATAGTGACGTAAAAGATCAAGAATAATAAGTGTGGCGACACATATTGGCGGAGTACTCTCGTCATCATCACCCAACGCTGTGGCCGAGTGTATACGGTTGCCATATTTTGGTGATGGTGGCAATTGAGGTACCTGTTGGTTGATGGTTTGAGTCCCCGGGCCAGCAGGAAACCTACATTGGTGACTTCGACTTCTGTTAGTAGCTCCACCTCCATTGAATTGTACTGTGCACTACTTTACTGGAGGAAGTAGTGTGGCAACACATATTGGCGGAGTACTCTCGTCATCACCCAACGCTGTGGCCGAGTGTATACAGTTGCCATATTTTGGTGATGGTGGCAATTGAGGTACCTGTTGGTTGATGGTTTGAGTCCCCGGGCCAGCAGGAAACCTACATTGGTGACTTCGACTTCTGTTAGTAGCTCCACCTCCATTGAATTGTACTGTGCACTACTTTACTGGAGGAAGTAGTGTGGCAACACATATCGGCGGAGTACTCTCATCACCATCACCCGGCTTTGTGGTCGAGTGCATACGGTAGCCGTATTTTGGTGATGGTGGCGATTGAGGTAGGTTTCCTGTTGGTCGATGGTTCGAGTTCCCGGGCTGGCAGGAAATCTACAATAAGTATCAATACGTATCAGTGTCAAATAATTAAGTAGGTAAAGATACGGATCAGTTGATGTCACTACTTTTTTCAAGTGATGGTCAATTCACAGGAAAAAAATTTTTTTGATGGGAATTCCAAACAATTTTTTGGAACTAGCAATCTTAATATTATGGACTCACGTTTAGATTTTGACTTCTTAGCCCCCATAAATTTTTATTAAGTGGTATTGGAGGAAATTACTAAAAATGGAAAAATAAGCATCAAACCGATACATTGTTAAAGAGAAAATTTGGGCATTGATGCAATGCAGTGGTGCCTTGATGCCTTGGTTTCTAGGTGCCTTGGTACATATGGATCTGAGCACCGATGCATTAGATAACAGAACATTGAGGTACTGATGCAGTGCAGTGGTGCCTTAGTGCATATGTACCTTAGCACCAATGTGATACAATACAGTAGTGTCTTAGTGCCTTGGTGCATATGGACCTTGAGACCGATGTATTAGATAACAGAACATTTAGGCACTGATGTAATGCAGTGGTGGTTGGTGCATATGGACCTTGGAATCAATCAATTGCAAAAGAGAACATTTTGGCACTAATGCAACGTATTGGTGCAATTAATTGTACGTTTTTAAAAATATTTTTTTATCTTTCAGTTTCTCGTCTGCTACACGACTTTCATCACTGATTTCGATACGGTATCAAGTGATACCGTTTTTAGACATCGATATCTACCAATCGATTCTGATACTTTTTACATCACCACGATCAGTCTTTGAGGGGGACAGTCAACAGGGCCCACCTAAAAAAAGCAGTCACCGTGGTAAGGTGCGGATAGTGCAACGTCCGCATAGCAAAAACGTTCTCACACCCAGAAGCTCTGGAGGTTACTCGGATTTTTCTTTACAATTATTGATGACGCTTTATCGTTGCTTTCATTAAGATTTTCACATATTACCCAGCCTAAAAAGGCTTTCAGTGTTCAAAACAAGACAGTTTGCCCCCACTTTAGCTAAAATCGAAGCATAAAAAATTCAGTCAATTTTGGGTGCCCATTACTGCCTGGTTAGTTTACGAATAACACTGGAAGCTGCTGGTGGCATTTTTGGCAGACTCTGTAAAAGAGGTACCTAAGCCTAAAAAATGAACCATACCTATGGCTACGGACTCAATAGGCTTGAATCATTTCGCGCAATCAACGTATAGGTACCACTTATACCATAAACGTATAAGTTGGTGCAAGTATAGCCTATACCATCACTTATTCTTCGTTCATTCCTTACTTAATACCAATCCAAATCTTCGTCTCTCACCACTATCTTCGGGTATCCCGTCGTGCTCCATAACCGAGTCGAAAAATACCAACTTAATCGATCTCTTTCTCTCTTTCTCTCGCTCACACACACACACACACACACTCTATGCCGATTATAGGGCTCTCTATACTCGACAATGAAAACGTCTCACCTTCGTTCCAGCAGCGTTCGTCTACTATTTAGGTAGTCTATGCCACATGAGAAATGAATTTGCATGGCAACCCATTTTGACGACGACGTCGTCGTTTCATTTTTTCCCTTCGATATGCTCTTCGTTTATCACAAAAAATTGTACGCAACAAATATCTCTCACGAGACCTACATCGCAATCGAATCTCGTTACCTTTTCTATTTTTCATCATCATCATCTTTTTTTTTCTTCCTTTTACGTAAACTCGATTCGCGTAATTTACCATCTAGCGAATCGCAGCCGACGTACCTACTTAATAATAATAATAATAATAATAATAATAATATATCGTTGGTATTCGATGAAATTTTCGTGTATCGAATACGCCAAAAAAAAAGAAAAAAATCGAAGCAGAGGTGAGAGAGACAGAGATATATATAGAGAGAGAGCGAGAGAGAAAGAGTGCGATCGAGTGTGGGTGTAGGTGTGTGTGAGAGTGAGAAAAAGAAAAATCTGCATACAATCGATAGAAAATATTATCTATCGGAAATTCTGGTCGATGATGAGGTAACGGGATTCTCGCGGATGAGTAAATGCGGCCATCAATTCGGCTTACAAACGAATGTACGCATATTTGCATACGTCGTTTATTTTAAGGCGTATTACGTTAGCATATCGGCGTGAAATATTTGCAAAACAATTTTATCAGCGAACGAGTGTAGGAGAAGTCACGTAGCCGATTACGTACGGAGGTTTTGCTGGTGAAACGATTCGGTTGGAAAATTCCGAATTTCGTAAAAGTCAAAGAGCGTTGTGGTATGGAAATTTGGGAGCCCGAAGCTCTCGCAAATCAAAATCGAAGAAATCAAATAATGGCCTTCTAGTCCGCCGCTGATGAACAAGTTCGGTAAAAGTGTCGAAGTTCAGAAAAATTTGCGCAAAAATTAATATTTGCAGTCATCTTCATATCGGAGTAGAATGTTTACCATCTGTTTGAAACAGATTTCAACGGATAGCCTAATTTCACGATCATTTGGTTACCGCAGCTTTGTTAGATGATTTTTCTTGAACGATTATTCACCGAATTACAATAAATCTAGGCTTAGCCTACTTATTATTACTTTGCCGAAGAGTCATTCTTTCTGTATAGTGCTTTCCTGATCGACGAACCGTCTCGACTAGCAATTTTCAAATGATATTAGTATCGGTGGCCCAGCTGATTTTTTGAGAGTATACTCACCTTCTCGTTGCCCCTACTACTACTAACAAAAATAAATAATTTGTCTCACTTTTTACTGACATGGAATTTTAAGAGAGAAAAAATATTTTTAGGAATGTACAAAGAGTAAAGAATGTAAAGAATGTAAAGAATGTAAAGAATGTAAAGAATGTAAAGAATGTAAAGTATGTAAAGAATATAAAGAATGTAAAGAATGTAAAGAATGTAAAGAATTGGGTGGAATACCTTGTCGTGAAAAGGATTCTTAACAAGAGTTAGGTAACCAACAGCTATTTGTGTATTCTACTACTTCATACATAAATGTACGGGGGAACCAAAACCTCCACAAACATTGGCAATTTTGTAGTCAGTTTTGTGGGTTTATATAGTCGACTCCTTACACGCATACAGACGGTGCCGTATTTTGGGTGGTGGTGAGTTTAGGTATTCAGCCAGCACGGGTTCGAATCCCTGTGCCGCCTGAATACCTGAAGTGAAATTTATTTATACGAAAAAAAAAAAAAAATCCAAAATAAATAAAATATTCCTTTTAAAAAAAAATTTGTCCAAAAAATTTTAATTCTACTTACAAATGAAAATCTCGAAACCTGATTCTAGCTTTTGCAGCTGAATTTCCGGGAACATAATTGTTTTTCTTAAAATATTCATTTACAGAGGAAGAAAATCTTGAGGAATTTGAACACAAAAAGTTTGAAAATAATTTGTGATATTCCTCGTAGGTACAAAAGTTAAGAACAGAAGCAAGTGAGTCGCATTTCTGGTTGTAGAATCCTCTAGACATGTGTTCATTTGTTCAAGGCCACTAAATACATTTTGTTTATTTGCTTGTTTGGACTTGAAAAGGGTTACCCTCAAATCAATAACCCAACACTTTGTCATATTATTATTTTATTGCTAGGTACGTATATTATATATAATAAATTTAAACCATTTGAAAAAGATAAGTAATTTCTTTAGAAAAAAATATTGGGATTTTTATTTTTAATAGAAATAAATTTAAATAAATTTGAAATTAAATTCTTTTGAAAAAAAAAAAAAAAAAAAAAAAAAAAATTGGAGAAAAATATTGGAATTTATTTGTTTTAGAATAAATATATTTGGAATTAAATGTTTTTGGAAAAAAAATTTTTGTAACTCCACAGGGTTCTTCTGCGGATTTTTATTGACTTTACGTTAACTCCTACCTAATACTTTGAGAATTGATGTTTGAGAATCTGTCAAACTATCATTATCACAGCCAGTCTGCTTCTGAAATGAGACTGTTATACATTCATAACATTCAATAATCATTACTCATTGCATAAATATTACATGTGGCCATCCATTTAATTAAATTTCCGTCATTTACACTAAATGGTATGAAATCCAGCTTTCAATAAATTAAAGTCTTTTGACCATGAATTATGATTATTTGTATTAAGTATTTGGAGAACCTAGAATAAAGGCAGTAGTTTGCAACACTGCCTAGCTTTGCGACACTTTTCATTAAAATATGTAAAAATTAAGGTTCCCATTGTAATAATGTAGGATTTCAGCTTTTGTTAAAACGCCCTCTACCTTCTTATTTTGAAAACATCACCTACACCTTTGACTAAATAGTACTGAACCAGTAAAGTTCCAAAAGACCAATGAATTTTTAAATGTCAAATCATGCCAGGGAAAAAGTAGGCAACCCTAGCATACCATCTGCATATTTTCAACGTTTTGTTAGAATTCAACAATTTAGAATATATCTGATAAAGACATCACTTAAATTCACAAGGATAATGTACATAAACATAAATCAAAATACGTCAAAAGGTATGCTCTGGTTGCCTATATACAACAACATGTCTAATCAGAAATCGTCTTTCTTTACTGGTCCAGTACTACATAGTCGAAGACCTACACATAGAAAATAATCTTCATCTTGATATAAAAAAACATTAAATATTCACTTTTTTAAAGAGTCAAAAATTATCACAGTTTCTAACTGCCTACAGAAGTTAATGATTTCCTAAAAAATTATACTTACATCATGGTCCAGCAATTAATTTGAATGACCGAAGAATTACTGTTATAGAAAGAGCAACCCTGAGGGATGGATAAAAACATGTATTTTATGTGAAATAATAAATTTTCATTTATTATTTTGACTTTAACCTAACTAATGCCATAAATTTTTCATTTCATTAGTTTGCAACACTTTTGTGGAAAACTAGTGCAAGAACAAAAAGTCAATGTATTCGATTGTGACACCTGAGTTTTTAGCCATTTTTAGGCTTATTTATCGTTGCCAGACATAAACTGTAATGTCTGTTAGATTTTTGATGAAACAAACCTTCAGTATTCCTCATTAAAGCTTTTTATTTTTTAAAGTGAAGTTGGTGTATATTTTTTTAACAAAAGTGTCGCAAGCTGGTGCTATAACAGTTACTATTTAAACAATTTGTGAGACAAATTAAACCATTAGTGTCATAAACTAAGGATTTTGATGTTGTTGTTTCAGAATGAAAAATTATGAAAATAATGAAATTTTGTTAAATACTATACTTAAAATGAATAGTAATACATAGATTTCCCATTCCAAGGAGCTATTAAATAATTATTTGGTAAAGTAATGTTGGTGCAAGTTATTTTTATGGGAGTGCCACAAACTAGGGATTTTGAAGTTTTTTTAGTTTCATTGTTATCAGTTATGAAAGTAATGAAATTTAATTCAATACTGTGTTTAAAATTAATAGTAAATAGATTTATGGTTTCAAGGAGCCATGAAATAATGTTATAACTTTAAAACTGATTTTATAGTTGAGCTCCAAAGTTGAAATTTCTCTTAAAGTGTCGCAAACTACTGACTTTACCCTACCCGCTCGAATCAGCACCTCCGCAGTGTTGTAAGTTTCCTCGTTTCTGTTTCTTATCAATTTGACCGAGTTTTTCACTATTATTCGGAATTCATTTCATTCTTTACATCTTTAGGACAATCTTTACAATATTTACTTCTTTATATTCTTTACATTTTTTATATATTCTTTTTATTCTTTACCCTGAAGAATTGAAATCGTGTAAAACTGACAACCCGCAGCTTTCGGCACAATCGAACGAATTAGGATTAGTCTATGCACAGATCTGAAGCCCAATCTTCCTCTACTTTCGACAAAAATTTCGATTTTCAGAGTAAGTACCTACCTTTGCCGAACCATCAAACCGACATCTTCTCCAACTTATCGTTGGCAGTATCTAACTTTTAGGCCTAATCATCGCACCAGGCACACTCGGATTAAATGCGGATCTTTCAGTCGATAGGTACGGTGCCAATAATACCCAACCCGGATTTATAGGACCGTGTAAAAAAAAATACGCCAGCCCTAATGATGGGATGACATAAGATTTGACCAAAAGTAAATTCGTCGATGACGACATACCATCAGCCTATGAATACTATTGTCTGTGCCTCCATTTGCAATTCGGCAAATCCGCGAGACCATATGTACGCGAATATTTTTCAAACGCTCATCGACTGCATCCGCCATAGGTACGGCCATCAATCACAATAATAAGTATACCTATAGTCTGTTCCGATAGCCTAACCATGTCTACCTATACAGTATATTCTTCTACCTCACTTCAGTAGCCCAGACTCATATACGAGATTCGAATAATAAAAAACGATGTTCGACCATATTTGGTGGCTGATGCCCCATCGCTTATAGGTATATGGGTACTCTTCCAACTAAGGCTCAGCTACCTGAACCATCGAGAAGAGCTTTCTCCTTCGAAACGGTCCAACCGTGCAGGTAATGTGCTGTGTTCACCTTTCACAATCAAAAACGAAGAAGAAGAAGAAAATGATGAGGAAAAAAAATTAAAATAATTATTATTATCTTTACGCCGAATATGTAAATCGTATCGAACATTGAAGAACTTATTGAACGAAGTCAATAAAGAGTCGCACATTATCTGTGAGGATATTATAATGTTCGAATAACTTCTTAATACGCGGTGATTAGAACGGTAGGAGGCTCACTCCATTCTATCCATCTGTTAGGTATTCGTTTTCGTTCACACCTATAGGGTGTTCAGTAAGTAGACGCATAGTACTCACCAACACAGGCACAGATCGTGCGTTTGCTGAAAACATCATTTTAATTTATGCTTGTTTGTGGTCACAATGCCAAAACAATTGCGGTGTCTGCAACCGTGGCTGCTTCCAACGGCTATAAACCGTATTATACTGGGTGGCAACTTCCTACCAGTGGTGACGAGTGTACTACTGCACTCGCTGGTAGGTTGTGTGGCCTGTCCCTACATCATGTAGGGTGAACACACTTTTGGTTCACGGGTTAGTAGTTCACCACTATTAATCTAATTTTATTACTGAGCTAGGCTCACACAGATACGAGGTCTTAATGTAGATGTGTGCATGCGCTACCCGCTGCGCACTACATAGGGTCAACTGGTGTAAAGTGACACAAAAATTTTCTTTTTGCTCTAGTGCTCTCAATTTTGATGATAGCGCTTTGAAAAAAAGACCAGCTGATAGAGCGCAAAATTCCCCACAAAATAACCCTATTGAAACCTAGGAAGAGTTGAAGGGGAGGGAGAAATCTTCAGTGTGTCACTTTACAACATGTGTGTCACTTTACAACATGTGTGTCACTTTACAACAATAGTTGTGTAAAGTGACACATACATAAAAACATTACAATATTTATCAAAAAAGCTCCTTTATTACATTAGATATACGAAATAAAGCATCACCACATGTTGGTCAAAGTTTCACATAAATTTAAGACAAAAGTACAGGTTCTATTCTGATGAGACGTTGTTCCTAATCAAATCGCCTGCACTTTGGATACAATTTTGGCATTCTCAATCCAATCAATGTCGTTTTTTTCTAAAAATACAAATTTATTCTCACCGACAGCCTTTCTCATAAAATTAAATTTATACTGGTCACCATCAATTTCTATAATTTGTCCAACATAGTGTTTAAATTCCATATCAAACTTGACAATGCAAAAATTATTTTCAGTAAAGGTCAGGTCTGGTTGAAATTCCTCCTTTTCTTCCAAATTGGAAAAAGTTTCCAAGTCATTGTCAGAATCGCATAGGGGAAGTGGCTGTAGGTCATCTGGGTTGTCTTCACTGGATGAATCTTCAATATGAAGCCGTCTTTGAGCTCTAGCTTTACATTTACATACTGTCTTTACAGTTCCTGCACTCTTCTCAGCTGTAACTTTTTTCTTCTCTTTCTCCATTTTCTGTTCCACAATACTCTTTCTTTCAGGAGTGCTCGTGGCAATTATTGATTTCCCTTTCCTCGATTTTCTTCCCATTTGTTTACGTGGAGCAGCTTTTGGATAGCCAAGAACCTTACTTGGAGATATTAAGTCAGTGTTACTCGTATTAGTTGTGGTCACCAGCGGATCCAGACTTTCTACAGCAGGAGAAGATATTGCAGATACTGAAAATTCACATTGACTGGCAGAAGGCATTGCAGAAGCATTTGCAACAGAAGATACTGTACCTGGGTTTGACAGTAAAGGTGTTGGAATAGGTCGATAGGTCACATAACTACGAAGAAAATGGTCATCACTGACAATCTGTGAGTTGTATGGATAAATTCCTGTCTTCTGAAATGCTGACATTATATTGGAAGGTGTCTTAGAGCGTATGAAGGCTTCTCGAAAAATCCCTGCAATGTCATAGATTGATACAGGTACACCAGAATGGCATAACAACCATATACAGTGTAATTAGCTTTAGCCTATATTCTTATGACACGTTTCCTTACCAACTAACAGTTTTGTGCGGAACGCCTTATTTCACCACAGCCTGTCTAGCTGCAAAACCATCCTTAATCACAAGATCAATTGCCCTCTTCAAATTGTTAGAAGTATATCTTTTTCCTTTCCCTTTACGTTTCCGGTCCTTCAATTGTGCTTACGTTGGCATTTTTCAACATCTAAAACTAAAAATTTGGCGTTGAAAGTTACATACCACAAGTTTGAGCATATGTGTCATTTTACACCATGCCCATCATACATCTTCAAGGTCCGGTAGACCATATTTAGATAATGTTTTCATTTAAATTAATACCACTGTTTGATTTGCCTTTTAAAATGCTACAAAATGATACCAAAGTTTACTTACTTCATTCCAAAATAATATCCTACAAATCGAAAAAACGAAATTAAAAGAAAAAAACTTAATGTTCTCGGAAAACTATTTTTTGAGATTTTTCCGATAACACTTCTGCAAAGTCGATCTCACATAGATAGATACAGTTCTCACATCCCAATACATGTGTGAAGAAATAGGAATTATCAACGGATCGAACTGAATGAAAATAGTGACGAAAGACTTTAATTGACCGATGACATCGAATGAAGATCAGACACACATATTACGAACACATAAATAAACCAGAAATATTCACTTTCACAAACTTTTTATTTCCACATAAAAATGGTGGAGATGTTAATTCATCAATGTTTGATGAGCGACAAGAGGCACACAAAAAAATATTATCACAGTTGGGTTTCAAACATACAATCACAGATTACAAATAATACTAAAAACAGTGTTACCACAACAAATGATATGTGAGAATAATAGGCTAGCGTATAATATAATTTGCTATCATTCTCACATGCCTCCTCAAATTATAATTATACGATTTGTCAATATAAAACAAATTACTAAATTAACGACATAAAACAATAAATTGGTCAGTACACAAAAATGACAAATGTCAACAACAAAAAAAAAAAAATTACAACATGAAAGAATATTAACATATATGGTAAACGTATACAAAAAGTTACAATAATTTTAACATCTCGCAAAACATAACAAATTTGGGCCTTGGGCAGCCATTTGTGAAAACATCACCCAACTGTCGCAAAGTTGGTACGTACGAATATTTAAAGTCTAAATTTACATGATCGCATACAAAACAGTATTTTACATCAACGTGCTTGGACCTGCGAGTATTCCATTTACTCGAATGCAGGAGTGCCAAACAACTCTGATTATCTTCATAAATCGTGGCCTTGTCTTTAATTTGAATGCAAAAATCATTTAGCAAATATTTAAACCAAATAGATTCAGTAGTGGCATTGCATATGGTGATAAGCTCACTCTCAGTGCTAGATAATGCTACAGTTGATGCTTTTTGCTGGACCAGGACACCAGTGAGCCATAGACAAAGACACAATATCCAGAGATTGACCGTCTTGTAGTCACACAACTACCCCAATCGGCATCAGAATATGTTTCTAAAATATTGTTATTATTATTATGTTCGTTTTTAAATGTTAGTTTCTTGTCTTTTGGGGTTACTAAATATTTAAGAACCCGGAGTAAATACCTAAAATGTTCATCAGTAGCATAACTGGAAAATTGGCTAAAATACGATATTGCAAAGCAAATATCAGGCCGTGATCCTAGCATTAGATACATCAGACATCCCACAAGCTGTTGGTAGTCATTATTCAATACTCTATCACACGCATTGAGATCCCTGTCCAATTGGAGTTTAGGGTCAATAGGTGTGTAGATAGGTGCACAATTTTCAACACCAAAATGCTTCGCAACAGTCTCAATAGAAATAGGAATTATCAACGGATCGAACTGAACAAAAATAGCGATGAAAGACTTTAATTGACCGATGACATCGAATGAAGATCAGACACACATATTACAAACACATAAATAAACCAGAAATATTCACTTTCACGAACTTTTTATTTCCACATAAAAATGGTGGAGATGTTAATTCATCAACGTTTGATGAGCGACAAGAGGCACACAAAAAAATATTATCACAGTTGGGTTTCAAACATACAATCACAGATTACAAATAATACTAAAAACAGTGTTACCACAACAAATGATATGTGAGAATAATAGGCTAGCGTATAATATAATTTGCTATCATTCTCACAACATGCTTCATTTCAATTTGGGATAGGTAGCGCTAGTAGTTCACAAAATCGGTACATCGTGTCACTTTACACCAATTGACCCTACTGCATTACCTATACCACACAATTTCATTGTGGAAGTATTGGCAGATAAGTAATGTGATACAACTGATACCATAACCATATTCAATATTTTCATCATTTACTAGTCATCACTCATCAGTAGCAAATCCAAGGTGGAAAATTGAAAAATCCACCAATGGCAATAAAAAATAAATAAATATAAAATGAAAGAGAAAAAATGGAAGTATGACCCAGTATCCAAATAAAAATTGTAGAAGTTTAGTTTTACCTTCAGAATGATGTATACTTATTCTATTTAAACAGTCTATTTGATTAGTTAGTGATACCTACTTTTAAACAAACATTAAGTCATGATAATGTGAGAGTACCAAAAACAGGGGTACTATGAAACAAGTGTACTGTAGACAAAACTGACTGTCCTTTAATTTTGGGACAAACTTATACTATAACATTATGTATGATACACCTGGTAACACTTCATTTGTTTATAATCATCATCCAGTTTCTAGTTCAAAAGTTATGGAAATATAATATATAGAAGTTATACCAAAAGTAAAATTTTAAAATCACCGACTAATCAAATAGATTGTTTAAATAAAATAATTATACATCTTTTTAAAGCTAAAACTAAGTAGATTTCAATTTTACTATTACCAACCAGCTCATTGGTTTAGTACTTCCATGAAACCTTACAAGCAAGGCTCCAAAATTTATAGTGAAATCTTATCATAAAAGAAATTTTAGGAAGCATCTATCTTCAGTCAAAGATGATTTTTTTTGGCATTGTCATAATTTATAATAGGTATTTTAGGATGATGTTGTAAGTAGTGATGTTTTAATCAGTAATTTAGCAAGCTTCTCTTACACCTTGCTAAACAACACTTGGCTTATCAGCCCAACAACTCGTGATCAAATCCTTATGATAATTATAACTTTTTTGTAATTTTATTTTTTCATAATTATTTTTTTGTTTTATGTTCATGTTTTATCTTTTAGAATAGATTAACCAGACTATTTATTAAATTAAAAGAAAAAGAAAAAAAAAGCCTAAACAGGCAGAAGTTTTTACATTTTATTCTCTCGAGTAGTTTCCTTCCATTGTCTATTTGCAGACACAACCAGAAAAACCCAAAAAAAGTCCCCTTTGTCCGATCACAGAGACTTGTGAAATTTTGTGATAAAACATCAATAATATCCCGGATGATTTTTTTTTAACATTGTACTATTACATTATTACAAACATCATCCATTGTTGTCATAATCAGTGTTGCCAGCAATCACACAGCAGAGAAACATGGGATGAATACTCTTACATGATGTGTATTCTTCATGTCACTTTCACTTAGTTTAATTTGTAGCTGCACCAACCAATTTTTTTTTTAATTTTGCATTTGATCTTAATCTTGCTCAGCCAAGTTCAGTCTTGTTCTTACTACAGTAGGAACATATACCTACGATGTATTCGACTTGGTGTCACAAAAAGTGTAAAACCTAAAGTTATATATAGACTATTTAAACAGGTCGGCACACTTCCATAAAGCCAATGTAATAAAATTGTCATCATTTTGTAGGTGCAACAAATTATCCCCTAAGTGAGCACAAGAATTGCAAGTGTCATTAGTTCTTTAAAATGCAGGGCAGCTGAAGGAATTGAATTGCAAATGACACTAGCACTAACTTAGTGTGATAAAATTTGTGACAGTTTCTTATCAGAGTACGTCAACTTGTCTAAATAGTCAATATAGGTAACCAACAGTGGGCATGATTTGTGAAAAAAAAAAAGTGTGAGTTCCACTGGGGCTATACTGGCCATTCATACTCGTGAAGGATTTATATGTAATCATAATAATAGTGTGGTTGTATGCATAAGCAACACACATCGCGCATGCACACAACTACACACCTACACATCATAAAGTACCAACAAATAAGAGTTACGATTGTAAGAGTTACAGTTACACGAATCTGACAATTGTAATTCTCATTTAGCCCCCACCTTAGACCAAGCACTAAGATGTTTACACATCAAAAATGAAATTTGGATCCTTTTTTGGGGCTGAAAAGAATTTGTGATTGGTAATCCAAATCAGATTAGGAAACCAGGAATATATGATTCAAATAATTTATTTATAAACAGGGGAACAACGAATCATAAATCCTGTTCCTCTAGTTAGGAAATTCTGGAAAAATTTCTAGAAATTTGGTCATTGTTGGAAAAAAAAATACTTGAATTTAATTCCTGTAAAATTAAACAGCCTCTTCAGAGAACTGCTACAAACCACTTTCCTAAATAAAACAATTTTTTATCAAAACGTACTCAAATGTAACTTTTTTCCTTTGACTATATACATACTGGACTGCTAATACTGATAAAAAGTTGTGTTCAAAACAAACAGGCGTATCCCTGTTCAAAATGTTAGTTCATTATCAAATTTATTAATACTTATTGTCTTTTCCTTTGACTAGGTCTCTTCTTACCACAATTATTGCTTTTAATTACGAATTAAATCGGTAATGTTGTAGTTTTATAAAACTCAGAAGTTCAAAAATTTCAGTTAAATAAATTTAAAATTTGATTAATTGATGCATAAAAATAATATTTTTTGTTGCTGTATGACGAATGTGTTGATACGAAATCCCACCTCATCTCATTCCTCATCATCATCATCATCACGTCAATCTATATATATATATATGTCACACTTACACTCTCATCACAAAGTGCTTCCCCTACTATTCTCAAACCGATAACGCTGTTGCTTCGCCATTACGTATTTTACTTGAAATTATATTTTTAGTCTGCTAATAAATTCTATTGTGAAAACTTCTCTCTTACTCATTTTCGTTCCTCGTATTTACCGCCTCACATCAGAATGTTTTTATCTACTTGCGAAATATTCTTACAAATATGTCTAATTCTAATTTTTACATAGAAATTTGTAATTAATTCGGTTAAATGCGGATCAGGTAGCTCTATGTTTTTAAACAGCAAACCAGTAAACTAACATTTTGAAAGGGGGGATACGGTGTCTGACTCAATTTCACCAGCTGTTCATTAGACTCCGTGTTATTCTTATCAGTATTAACATTCCAGTATGTATATAGTCAAAGCTTTTTTCTCATATCAAGGATTTGTGATTTGTAGATAAATGGTTCGTGCAAATTACTTTTAATCTCTGGATTGAAAGTATTTGTGATTTGTGATTTGAATCACATTGCTTTAAAAGATTCATAATTTGTGATTCAAATAATTTTTTTGAGAATTCTGCCCACTCTTGATATAACTTTAGTAAGACCAGAGACATACAACTAAAGGAATGTTCAATGCCCAATCAAAAACATGTCAAAAATAGAATGTTTCAAAACCTTTGACTATATGTGTAGCACTGAACCAGGACCAATGTACTTTTGAATGTCAAGACATAGCAGCAAAAAAGTAAAGAACCCTAGCGTACCTTCCGCCTATTTTCGACAGTTTGTTCGAGTTCACCAAATTAGAATACATCTGATAAAGACCTCCCTTTAATTCACAAGGATAGTATAGATAAATACAAAGTGAATTACATCAAAAGGTACCCTCTGACTGCCTATTTAGACCGGTATGTCTAATCAAAAGTCATCTTTCCCTACTGGTCCAGTATTAAGTATATACTTAGTCATAAGAACAAAACATTTCGAATTTCAATATTTGTTATTGCTGCGCATGGGTCGTAGCTTGATTGTGTGTGTGTGTGTGTGTGTGTGTGTGTGTGTGTGCGCGCGCGCTTGTGCTTAGGTGTGTTTGTGTTCATGTGTGTGTGCGTGTGCGTGTGCGTGTGTGTGTGCGAGCACTCGCGCGTTGGTATAAAAATGTCGTGTTTTCGCAATAAAATAATATGCGCAGCTTAAAATGCGCAAAACGTACAACTGGAGTCGCTTCTTATCTGTCTTTCACGTATCTTCGAACCATAGCGCGTAAGTACGGAGCGTTGGACGTCGGTTCAGATGTAGGTATGTCTCCGAGTAGGACCAGCAATTAATTGCACCGGCCACTGCCGAGCAGCGGTAGGCGCGCAGCAGCTTCGGAGCACACTGTGGGTAGCTGCGCACATCAGTATTTGTTCTCGGTTCGGATGCGAAGACTGTGATAAATTGTTGTTCGTTAGGTACGTGAGGAGATAATTTTATGTGATCTGGTAAAACGACGTGTTCGGTAATATCGGCGATCACCGGGTAGCGATCGTTCGTTAAAATCGATCCATCTTCATATATCAACGACGAGTGCGAGTAGCCACACAGAGCAGAGCGAGAAAATATAACGAACAAATATTTGGTACTAATAATAAGAATGACGATTAGCTATTATAGCCTACCAACGAGAGGCGGAGAGGAAGAAGAAAAAATTAGCTATTTCAACGTTATAGGTACCCACCTACCTGTAGCCTATACCTTCGTAGGCTAAACGCGTTTGTATAGCATAGCCTAGGTGCTCCTTCGCGCACGTACCATCACCCATCACCCATCACCCATCATCGATTTCCATTTTGGAATTTGACCACTTCGAATTGATGAAATTTCGCTATCGAGTGACACGACGCATAGGTGGGGGCATACTGTGTAAGCCTATAACAGTGCGTATGAACGGAGTCTGTAGCCTACACTGTCTACTCCATAATATATGAGACGTTCTTTGTTAGCGTATACGCTATAGAAACTATTTGTAACGAGAATACTGGTTACAAAAGTAATTTAAGTACTCGTAGTTTGAAAAGGTTATATTATACACAATATAAAACAGTGAACTTGTAAGTTACGTAAGTTTAACATAAAAGGTAATAAGATAAAATAAAGAAGAGGTATGAGCGATAAAATGTACATGGTTACATGAGTTTTTATAGTTAAGTGTTTTGGGAGGAGAATATGGCGATTTCTTGGAGAGTGGAAATGGTAGTAATATGATTGGAGAATTATGACAATACAAGTTTAGAATTGTCCAATAGGAGTTTAAGGAAATGACATAAATGGTGATTTTGGGTATTTGCAATATCTGCAGAATGGTTTCATAGAAAAGAGTTGTTATGAAAAGTGTATTTATGTTTGTTTATAAACACAATATGTAGAACAAATGAGTCAGTAAAGGCAAGTAATGACTTGTTTACATGACGTCATTATAATGAGAATTGTTTTAGGTGATTGATATATATATGAAATATATATTGAAGAGAGAAATATTATGAATGATACGAAATTATCATTACACTATTTTTATTTTTTTTTTTACTAGCTTGTAGAATGGATTGGAAGTAACAGTTTATATACATGTGCATAACTCGGTGATGAAGCCAATAACGAAACTGGAGAAGCAACTCGGCATAATGATCAGGACGTTTAGGCGCCGTCAAGCTCCATTTTCACACGAATCACTTATGATCTCGATCAAAAAGCGATCTTCAAAAGATCGATTAGGATCGAAGCTCCAAATATCGACCTAATTGAAATTTGTTAAAACCACCAATCCTTCTCCCCTCTCACTCCTGCGAACACACGATTATCTTTATACATATTTTATATCTCTGTTTGCGGCTACACTGTATTACCATCTCCGCCACTCACTCATCCATCTCCATATGCATTATTTTATCTCACTCAAACTGTACTCATACTTCAATTATGTAACTATCTTAAAATACACTCGCTTCTTGGATGTAACTTCGTGTAAAACCTTCTTTCGTGTGTCTTCACCGATCGTCATTTTCTATAAAATTTTTTGGGATCGATCTTATAAGACTGCAATGATCGATCATTCATTTTCATCTTTTCTCTTCTCGTTTGATTTTTTTGATGTCGTTATCCATTATCGTCATTTTGTTTAATTTACTCGCAGTTATTTTTTACATTAGGTATCAATTCGTCAATTCAGTTTCTACCTGAGACGATATTTTCTTTCACAAATGAGAACCAGGCACTGAGGTGTTGATTATCAACCTGCTCATCTAGATAAATAGGTATTGAAAATTTCCAACATTTCACTTTGAAAATAAATAAGATAATTTGCCAATAGCCATCACTCTGCCTATTTCCACCATCCTAAAAGAAACACATGAATTTTAATAAGTTAATGCTACATCTAGCAACACTGACTAGCAATATACACCCTACCATACTTCCTTTTTTCAATCATTACAGTTGTTGTTTTATGTCACATAGGTATGTGATTATGGTGATATTAATTTAGGATAATGTTTTTTTCTCAAAAATTCAGTGAAAATTGATAAAAAATTAGCAAAAGAATTAAGGTACATTATTCATATAACTCCTTTATTTTGTACTTGAGTTTAAAATAAAACACAACAGGGTTATAGAATATGTAATGTGAACTTCCAGGAATGTTTCATTATAGTAACAACCATATTGCTTTTAAATTCAGATAACTCAAAGTATGGCGCCTTTTGGAAAACAAATAATACAATTTTGGACTTAGGCTGAAAAACATAATACAACGGGTTGTCGAATATATAATATGAACTTCCAGGAATGTTTCATTACAGTGGCAACCATACTGATTTTTAATTTGGAGAATTCCAAGTGTGGCAACTATCGGAAAATAAATGATATAGATTGTCAATTTCCAACACGGTTGTCCAAAACCAATAATCAAGTTTTAACTTAATTGATAAAATGTAACTTTCTCCACATCAAGTCAATAATTGTTCATAATTATATTAAGCTATCTTTGTCAATGTTCCTTTTTCAATATTTTTAGTAAATATTTCTCCTAAATTTATTCAATGATTTAGGGTGATGACAGTTGGCAAATTAGCATTTTTTTGCCAAATTTTTATAAAAAATGTGTATGACATATAAAGAGACAAAATTCATAACATGTACTCATAATACTTTAAAGTGACTATCATCCAATTTTCATCAAATTTAACTAACAAAATCTTATCATAGTGGGATTAAAACACAAATTTTATGTTAGATGTGGCGATAATTGTCAAATTATCTTACACTCGCACATTCTCTTTTATAAACATTAGCTGTCTTCGACATATAAAAAGTATGGCATTATCATCTTAAATCAAAATTTTTTGACCTATCGATTTTCCAATAATCGAGAACATCAAGTACTTATCTATAGACCTATAGGGGCTGGAACTAACTTGAAGTAAGAAAAAAACCAATACCAAAATCATGATAGTCTTAGCAGTCCTGTAGGCAGAGAGTGGCTGAGCCACAGTTGGCAAAATTTTAGACTAGGTAAGTACCAATTATTGATCTGTACCTATAAGCCTAATATTAATTATTAGTTTATTTGTTTTCTTTTGACAATATAAACGCAAATAGGGTTTTACATTTGGTGATTTGATGAATTTTTGTATTTTTTGGTTAGTTTTGAAATTTGGCATCTCAAGACCAAAAATCAAAACAATTTGGGAGACAAATTTCTTCTTGGGAGGACAGTCCCCACCCCACTGCCACTATTTGCACTTATTTGGAAAAATAAAAACTTCGATTAATTTGCAATTTTTAATCTGAACACTTGATTTCCTTCTCCCTTCCAAAAAAACAACGACAACAACCAATTTAAAAACAATAACAAGGTCTTTAGTACCTGCGCAGTAGTATAGCTAGAATTCTTCTTCTTTTTTATATTGTGGTTCATATTTGGACCAAAAATAAATACTAGGAAATAGTAACACTATTTTCTTTTTTTTTTTTTTTTGTGGTCAAAAGGTCGGGAGGGTGGTTATCAAACCCCTTTCCTCACTAGCAGAAGAAATACAATAATTTATTTGAGGTATACGTGTTATTTTACCCATACATAATACAAATTTTAGTGTTTCTGGAACTCACCTATTTTCAACTTATTTAAAAAAAATTAACCTATATTTTTTCCCTTCTCTTTAGATTTTTCCATCAAAAGAGAGAAAAGTATAGGCGAATCAGAAATTTTCACAATCACCTGATTTGTTCGTTGTAGCTTCTCAGCTGATTGTCATAACTTTCACCTTTTTTTCTGCTCTTGTTCTCCTTGGTGTGAGGATCATATTTTGTAGGTTCATATTTTATTTTGTACTTACAATTTATATCATTTTGTTAATATGTTTGGTTGAACTCATGTTGTGTCCTAGTTTAGACTACATATTCTCATTTTGTATCTTGGTATGTAAATCTTTTACTTATTTAATACCTGATTTTGTATTTATACATATTGTTTTTATTGTGTTGATAAAAAAACACATTAGGCTAGGTAGTAATGTTGTAGGAGTGTTCAAGTATTTCAAGTGAATTCAAGATTTACAACGATGTTAGGGCAAAAGATTGCAACTGTTAGGGAAACCTGTCTTTTTATGTGCATAACTCCATTAAAAATATCGATGAGAAATTGAAATTCAGTAACTCTGGCTGCTATCTGGGCAGGATTTTTGTGGTCAAAATCCGTTTGTTTTATAAAAATTTGGACTTCGGTTGTTCCAGAATTCCAGGATTCGTGAGTTCAGGTGAGTTTGTGAAGTTGTGTATGGTAAAATTTTGTGCAGCCTACAAGGTTTGGTTCATCATGTGTTATCACCCTGGTTGGCATACTACATATTCTTCTTAGCAAAATTGAACTTTTGGCAACATCAAATCTACAAGGTAATCTCTGAGGAAAAAAGAAATAGTCGTACTGATTTGAAGACATTTTTTAATGCTTATCTTGTTACTGCTACACAGCCTTGAAAATTTTGGAATTTCAGGGAAGTTTAAATGCCTTATCGAGTTACAAGAATAACGGCCTAACAGTAGGGAAATTTTGAACTATCTTGATAGGTATAGGTATTCTAGATTCTATATTATAAAATTTTTGAGCGTTTAAATGCAGTATATCACCTACCCCAATGTATATGGAAAAATCCTGAATAGGTATGTCACTGCGTGCAAGATATTTATTCATTATTATTGATGACTAAAAATTAATATTAGCCTATAATTCATGTCCTTCTAAAATGATTCCAGGCCTATTACAGAAACCAACTTTTTTCTTTTTTTTTTGTAACAAAAATTAGTTTGGAGCAGTCAACTGAATGAAATAATTTTTGGAATCACCAAAATTGGGCGGAACTGCCTATTAGAATAACCACTCGCTTCATCCAATACTTACTGTCTATAACCGAAATTTCGCAGTCAATTCCTAACATTTTGAAATTACTCCTACCAAAAAAGGCTATGCAACTACATGTACATACGTACACATAATGTAAGATATCTCTCTCACGAAGGTATTATGTGACCTATTTTATCAACAACTAAACAACCAATAACCCCCAAAGTTTGTCGATTCCCAGGACACCCTGTTGAAGAGAATCTTAATTCACCATACTCTCAACATAAAAAAATGAGCGAGACAAAAAAAATTTAACCTTAAACAGGCTTAGGTATTACAAATTATTTATGGTAAGTAGACTCATCGTATGATTTCAGAAAAAATTGAAAACATTCTACATTTTTCCTCATTCGAGTTTAAACTTAGTCCATAGAAAGTGCAAAACAAATACTTACTTTGTTCATCCCTAATCTTATGAAACCGGTTTCGACAGAAAGAGAACTTCGTAAATTTCAGCTTTTGAATGCAGTGCTGAGTAGAAACACGATAACAATGCGGTTGTTGAACAAATCCATCTATTTAGAATTTCAAGACAATGCCAATGAAAAATTTGATCCATGAATACATGAATTAGTTTCCTTGCTGACGAGGGGAAACCAGCAATGGCGAATACGAAATAAATTTTTAGACGAAACACATTTTAAATACAAAAATAAAAAATGACTAAACTACATGGTACACAAGAAGAGAAAGAGGAAAAAAAAGAAAATAAATTAGTTGAATTGGACAAATACATAATAAAAAACAAAACGTTCCTAAAAATATATTACTTTACAAAAACTGAAGTTTCCAGGTTTTTTTCCATGTTCAAGAAAACGAAATAATTTTAAACACTTTGTGAAATTTTTTTCAAATTTCTTTTTATTTTTCACTCTTTGAAGGCTACCGTAAAGAGGATATACTTGGGCCAGCATTGTAACTTGGGCCACTTTGTACCTTTTTGCGTTTTTTAAATGGTAACATTGAATGAACAAACAAATTGAGAAATGCAATGATGTAATTGGGTTCAGAACCTTATCATGGACATTTTGTGCACAATTCCCTGCCCCGTATTCATGTTTACCTTGGAATTATTATCATTTAAAAAAGGATAAAAAAATTACGACTTTTTCATACCGGTTAAAACTTCTTATGGATCCAGAAAAGTAAGAAGGTAAGTAGGTCCAAATGAACGGATTATTGTAGCAGTGACATTTATGAAAGTTTTCCAACTTGTCCGAACCTTCGATGTTAGTTAGAAAAGGAGTTATTCAACTTTTATTGAAAAAAGAAGCAAGTGGTCCAAGTTACAATAATGAAATTTATCAAATAAATTCTGTTATTTTAGAATGCCTCCGTTTTGACATAAAAGAGTTGTGGGTGCAAGGAGGTACAATGACTATACAGAACAACAAATACAAGCAGCCTTTAATGAAATAATCATTTCTCACTGATATAGAAGACATTCAATAAAGTAAAATTTTCTTCATCTTTTTTTTTAAATTACCTACCTAATTCATAAGTTTATCTCCCTGAAAAAGAAAAAGTCAAGATGTTTTCTTCTAATATTTTTTTTGAAAATTGTTTTCTTTCATATTCATAAATTTTCTTAGTCATTATTATTTTACTTTCAAAGGATGGCTGTTTTTTTTTTACCTATATTGTAAATTGTTTCTCTTTATTTTTAAATAAAAGTGTCCACTGTGATTTACTGATCAAAGTCGTGATATTATTACCTACTTAAACTTACTTCATTTAAAATACATTTCATTTTGTTTAATTTTTATATTTCAGAATTAAAACGTTTCATAAATTTTTTCTATCTTTCAATAAAATTAATGTAAAAGTGAAGCAACTGGGGAAAGAATGGAGGAGGTTGGAAGAGGGAAGTGAAAATTACTTTTTTTTTCATTTACACTGGTTAAAGTTATTCTCAAGAGCTAAGAAATCGAACCAAAACATTAATTTTTATATGTGGTCCAAGTATATATAAAATGCCTTGTAACTTGGACCACCCTATTTTAAAAAAAAAAAAAGGTTCAAAATGAAATTTTAAAGTCTTCCAACGTAATATAATCAAAAGAACAAAGTAAGACCAGAAAATTGAGACCTTCCCTGTCTTCCTAGGTTGTCTTGTTCCAAAGTTACAAGCAGTTAAAGTTGAAAAGTGGTCCAAGTATATCCTCTTTACGGTACTTGACAACTCTTTATGTTATTTTCTGTTATGAAAATAATAAGCTGCATTACCTTCCTTCGGCCAGCTGTAAGGAGCTATCATTCAACAGAGCAAGTTCAAAATTACAATTTTTAGTGAAAACTTTTTAGCTCGATTACAACTCTCAATTTTTCGAGTTCAATGCAACCCCAGAGGAGAAATGAGAACTAACTTTTAAAAGAACAGGTCAGGAACCAAAGATTAAGTGAAAATAGAACTTGACTGCAATTCCCAGTTTTTTGAGTTTTCACTTCTCAGGACTGACATGTAAAACCCTGAAGTAAAACTGAGACACATTCAGAAACACAACATTCAAGGAACGCTTTCAAACTTTATTGAAGATGTTTTCTGAGTTTTCGTTTTTCAGAACTGACAATACAACCCTCAAAGAGAATTGAGTACTCACTTTCAACAGAACAGGTCCAAAACTCAAACTACTTAGAATCTAACTATAGCCTTCCGAATGGGATAATATGGATTATCGCTATTTGCGAATCATCAGTCCATATCCATAAATGAGAACTCGAAAGTCCTTTTCAAAATCACATTTATAAGGGTAAAAAAATTTTTTTTTAGTATTACTTACCTATTCATTATTATTATTATTATTATTATTATTATTATTATTATTATTATTATTATTATTTGATACAGAATCACAAAAATCAATATAGGATACCAAAATTCAGCCAAATCGTAGAGGAAGTAATTGAGCAGAAGTTATTCATTTTTTTTAATGTTTCGCACTTGTAGTGAAAATTTTTCATACATTTCAACGCATATAACTAATAATTGAAAACTACCAATATTTCAAGTAAGAAGTATAATACACTTTGCAAAGTCATCGACAGAAAAATACAAAATTATTCGTATTAAATAATATCTGAATAAAAATTAAAGTTACTTTCGAAATAACGAGGTAAATAAAAGTATAAAAAATATAGTTCATTTCATTTCACGAAAATTATAGTTATTTTACAAGTTCTCAAATTTTCCAAACCAAACATTTTCAAAAAAATTTAATTCCATTTTCACACGTCACGAACACTAATATAATTATAGACTAGAATATTACGAATAAATCGATTAAAGAATAGAAAAAAATTATACCGTTTTTATGGGACGTGTTTACTATCAGACAGAGGACAATGACGCCTCAAACAATTTTGACCCTGATTCAAAACAATACATTTTATAAATTTAAAAACTTTATTTTGCTAACCACAAGAAAAACTTTCGATCCTAACTTGGTTTTTGATTCTAATCTGATCGAATGCAATTATCTTTTCCACTTATACAGACTTTCTTTGGTTTCTTTTTGCCCCATACATCGAACAACTTATTCTGAGTAGACTAAAGAATTATAAACCAAACGGATGCAAAAGGTTGGGCCAAACGAAAAAAAAAAAAAAAAAAAAAAAAAAAGCAATGGGGTCATCCGAAGGAAAACACGAAATATTTCAGAAGGTATACAAAAACACTAAATTATGAACTGTACATCTATGTTGGTCGAATAGCACAATTATGGAGCCTTAATAATCCAAGCAAAATATACGTCATTTTCAGTACCTACGCGTCAGACAAAAATTAGTAATTAAGTTACAAAAATTTTAGAAAATATGTCTTCTACGCATTTCTCTTTCAAATTTTTCTCTCAAATGTCAAGTTTCCGAGTTAAGAGGTAAGTTAAGTTTTCAGTTAATGTAACAGAACATTTGGAGCACATAACACGTAACTCAAAAACTATTTACTAAGGGAAGAAATTACTGAAAAAAAAAATTGTAGAGAATTTAATCTAACATTCTTGTAACAACTTTTGTAAGTGTTCTCGAAAAACTGATTAATGGTGCCAATTTTCTAATATATGCCGGGACAGCAACCCCATGGTTCCACAGTCACCAGCTTAATACGCTATTAGGAACGTTGAAATGTACGAAATTGCCGATTTTCAAAATAACCCTTATTTTAAGACAAGTGTCTGTGATCAGACAAAGAGGATGTTAGAAAAAGTGAACATGACAAGAGTAATAAGACTTCCGCTTTTTTTTTTTTTTTTTTTTTTTTAATGTAATATAGAATTTGGCTAATTCACTCTCAAAGACAGAATGTAAAAATAAAACAATACAGAAAAAAAATTATAAAAAAAATTTCGGTTTCTACAAAGAACACGGCTATAAAACATCTATGAAAACACAAATATAAATATACTCTTTGTCTGAAGGTAGACACTTTTTATTTAAAGTACCAAGTAGTTTCTTGAAATTATTTTTCATTTGAAAATAAAAATGACCACGAATTAGAGAAAAACAGGACAAAAACATCGCTTTAAAATTTACTGAATTTTCGAAAATTATAATTTACCGACCAATATTTTCACGGTTTACATATGACCTGTTAAATGAGTAATAAACAGTTGGATTCCTTTAGCTTCTGTGCTCGTAACGGAGTACCATTAACTCATACATCGCTCACTCGATTTGATTGAAATCACCGTAAAAACGAGTTAAATTACCAATTAAAAAAAACATGCTCGCAATAGACTACGAATGTACGAAGAAAATTCGCACAAAAACCAATCAATTCCGTGTTATAAAATTATACGGGTAACGACCTTACTCCAGTCTTATACGTTAAATTAGCGACAAATGTACCACACAACGTTAGTCTACTACCAACCTCGCTAACATCGAATTAAACGTTCTCCGAAATTTTTCAAAATATTACAAAAATATTTCTACACGCGCAAAAATACGCCTGAAAACAGAGAATATGTTTTTTGTGCTACGTTTAAACATCACAAAATATGTACACATTGACAGATACACTCATCGCTCGCAGACGACCTCAAATTGAAATGAATATAAATTAAAAATAAAATCATTTGAGTCGATATTCTTATAAAAAAATGTATATCGTAAGAGTAGGTACCCTTAAAGGAGGGTAAAATGAAGATGCTAATGAGAAAATATAGTATTACAGATTCAGGATGCAGGATTTTCCAACTTGTACACCGCATGATAAGCGTTCCTGATAAGTGCGTACGGGAAGCACGATTCGAGCAGGTCCATGGTCAAAAATGGCGACTCCTGAACAATCTGAAAATAAGATGAATAATTACTAATTAGTTCGGAGGTGGTTACATGCACACGCTTTTGCCTAGACTCCTGTCAATTACTAGTGGGCCCCAATTATACAGCTCAGTTAGCAGTGGATGGAATAATACAGCGTAATTACCAAAGTGAAAACAAACATCGATTATGACAGCTTGCCCCTAACCCAACATTTAGTTTCACCAATAGAAAATAATGGCACCCACTAGTTACATTCACACAAATTTTTTCTCTTCTCATCACCATCTCAGTTACACAATAATAATTTATACACATCAAATTAGCTCTAATTTTCGAAAAAAGAAACATATTAGCTCTGTTTGATAGAATTACACTAACTTACACCAATCTACACCGGTAGGGATATTCTATAAATATTCAAGTAAAACTTAGCATAAAGTCATACAACATTCATACATTTGTGGAATCGCCTTCCCGTCATTGGTTAGTGTAAGTTGGTGTAGTCCAATCAAACAAAGCTATTAAGTAAATATTTGTTTCAATACCTGACCTACTCTCAAGTCTGGTTGCTTGAATCCAATTTGAACTGAGTACTAACCTTTTGGTAGGTAACCTTTGGTTCCCACAAGTTGAATTTTTTTCGGGGATTCGAATGTTGACATAACCATATATTTTAATCTAATTAAGGCGAGGAGCATCGATAGCAGTTCGATATTACGAAGAAAATACAGAAGGCAGATCAAAGTATCTTGGACATACACAACGGAAACTATAAGTCATTTTCTTAGTCGTTAGTTCACTTTAGTGAACCATTTAAAGGAAAAAATAAGTGTACTTAATAGTTTCGGTATTTTTAAAACGTAATTTTTTCCACTTGAGTACGAATACATATTATATTAAGGGGAAAAATTAAGTTTGGTCAGGAGGTCATTTAAGTTAACTGACTTAACTAAATGCACTTAGCGTTAAGTGAATAATAAATTACGACTGAGAATATGAATACTTTTAAAATGATACAAAAGACAAAAATGAAACTTCGTCACAGTAGCGTGTTTGCGACAACACCGCTAATTTTAAGTTACCGTAGCATTGCAACATTTAATGAGACGTGTAGCACTTAATGTGATAATAATTTAAGGACAATGAAATATTAAACGCGATATAGAATGTGCTTTGTCTCACATGCAACAAGATACACTCTAGGTGGTGTATGACACTGATACTGTAGGGAGTTTATCATGTGACAAAAATTGTGAGTTACATCAATGTTTCTTGTGTTATTAAGTACATAGTGAGTACAACAAATATATTCTTAATAGACTCATCTAGAACTGCCGGCTTGGAGATTCGAACCAGCATCCTATATATTTTCCAGTCTAAAGCAGTGTACTTAATTACACAGCCATTCCACCATTAGCTGTAGCTGGCAAATAAATTTCATATATAGACAAAGTGCAGCAGGTCCCCACACACTCTCCCATAGAACGGCTCAGACTCTGTCAAATGATATATAATTGATTTTTAGATCTTGTGGGAGGTTAGACATGAATAGCATGCCACCTACAGCTTACACGCAGACTTAAATTACTCATACAGGCGAAGTTTCCAAAATATAGGGTGCGATGTATTGGTAACTAACAGAAAGAATGAGAGTGATGAGTTTTACCACACCTCACTAAGGTGAACACATGTATTGCACGTCAAAAGTCTCTACATGTGGGACTTCCAGCTCAAGAATTTGAAACGGTATCTTGCACATTTTCCAGCCAAAAGCGGTGAACCTGACCACACAGCCATTTCACTCCCAGCTGTAGCTGGCGAATATATTTCATACATGAACAAAGTGCGAAAGGCCCCGTAAGTCACATTAATAATAAAATTTAAATACGCCATTTTCATGCATTCTGATTTCTGATTTATGTTAAAATTAATCAGGAGATTCACATATAATGGAAGTTCTAAATGCAGTAAGTACAAGCACTTTAAAACTTAATCGAAAGAAAATTTCTCATTCAAGAGGAAGCGCCATGCTTTTTCTCTACAGTTTGAGTAGAATGTGCACTGAACCAAAGTTAAATCGGGAATCAACTGAAGGTGCCGATAGAGAAATAATAGCGGTCCGATGGACATAGCCAAATTTCATCGAAATCAAACGACATTGTTGTGATTAAATCTGCTTTTTACATTTGTCGAAAAAGACAGAATAATCCTCATACAAAAATACTGATTGCATCGTTATCCAGTAATAGACTACCAACCTGGTCTAACAATAAATACACGGAATCGCGGTTTTTTACCAAGTCTCTATCAGTTTCTTGTCCCAACCGTAACAAACTCGACGACGCAAGCTAAACAAACATACGCCGTATCGTTAGTTCAATTTCACTCGATGTAACAAAGTATCCAAACCAATTGGTAGGAAACGCTTACCGCCAATAGTTCTTTCATTCGATCTTCAATGTCCCCCTGATCGCAAATCGTAAACAATGCGCCAAAAATGTGAGTTATAGCGTACGCTAAGCAGTGAATGTTATTCGAATGACCCTCCAAGGAGGCGCGGAAAAACGAGGAATCGTTACATGCGAGTTTTGGAATGGATACTGCGACGAACACCATCAACAGACAAGACAGTAAATGTTCATCTTCGTCAACTTCTGTAAATGCAAGGCAAGCCTTCGTTTAGCGACAACACACTCAACTGAGAATAATGATAGGGCGTTATTTGTAACGAGGGAAAGAATCGGTATAATCTGGCAGTGGTCTCAACCAAATATTCCCGCTGTGAAATCCTATTATGAAACGTTTTAGCCAGGAGTTTGCTTACCGGCTTTGGTATTTCGTAACGCATTAACGAGAGTAGGATCCACTTTACAGTGTAGGCCAGCTGCCGAGGCCATTTCACTTACCACCTATAAACATATGTTAATTTTCAAATGTACCGCGAACGCGTCTTCATAAGAATGGCGAACGAACTATCCAATATAATCGCAATTCAATATTTATCAATGTACATACTAGCGAATCGATACCCGACGTATTGTGTCTGAAATCGAGCACAGAGCTCAATAAAAATGGAATCCTCTCCTCCAAAACAACGACAAGCGCGTCGTGAAGTATTTGGCGAAAACTTAATATTACTCCGATAATAGTCATACGTTGCAAAACGTTCTCCACATCTACACATGCCCGGTAAATAATTAATTAATCTGAAACGTGTAAAATAAACGTTTTTTCGGAACCATTCACTTACTTTGTAACTTTTTGAACTGTTCTCTCATAATATCTGGTTTGTCAAAGTTCGTTCGCAGCATGAGCAAAATATCTTTATTGATAACTACCAGTTTCTACACAACAAAAAGAGAAGACAAAACAAAAGTTAACAATTTAAACCGCCACTCAACGGTCTATTTCAGAGGTCTACGAAAAGAAGTGATTTGATGCGCGGCTAAACGATCGTAAAGTTGTGAGTGCAAAACCAACTATAGCCATATAACCGACAAAAAATGGCATTGTGTTCGGTTTGATCGAAAAATTCATATCGGGAGATCACCGACCATCGCATCCTGACCATCCACTTCCCACTAAATCGACATTTAACAACCACTACGATTGCCTATGCCCTCTGAATAAATAAATAAAAGCATCTACTTTACCCATAACACCTACCTTCAATTCTTGCACTTGACTGGAAATATGCCACATTAACGTTTCGTTGATTAATTTCATTCCATAAGGACCGATCAAATCGGCTAGCGCTCGTAACTCATTCATGTCTGAAAATTCTTCGGCATTAAACGGAATAGCTCCTTCGACGGTGAGACTGACGAACGTACGTTGGTTCATCGAGAAACAAATACTGCCGGCGCTAATTCGTCTTAACAGAACTTCCGAATACCTGCAAAAGCCATAGAAAATAGTCATTCGACACATTTTGATGGAACACCATTATTCATTTGCGACCGTCAGAACTCACCACTGAGTATACAGAGCAGCGACTGTCTTCTCTCCGTGTGAATCCACTTGTTGAGTTTGTTGCAACAATACGTTATTAAACACGCGGGTGATATCAATGTGAACTGCAGGTAACGAATAATTTATTAAGTAAAGCGACTAATAGGACGAGACTTGTGACTAAATCGTATAACTGTGAAGTGGCGAACATTATAATTGAAAAAACATAAACGAGAAGTGATTGTGTATCTATGACAAACCAATTTCGTGAATTGCTGCCGTGGCTCAGTGTTTAAATAGAAACTTACCATACCCGAGTCATAGATTTTAATCTGGAGTCTGATAAACTTCTTTTCACTTTTGTTTTAGTTCAATGATATTTTCATGTACTGGAATGCTGGGTGGGGTCTTTTCTCGTTTTTTTTTTGTATTTTTCATCACACTTACAATTTAAAAAAAAAAAATAGGCCAAAGCTATTTTATGATGTCATTGTGCCGAACAAATTTTGCTGTCCATCCATTTTCCTTCAGACTCGCCCCTTCACAATTATACGAATTAGTCGCAAGTATCGGACGAGCAGTAGGTATACTGGACAGACGAAATACCGTAATTTTCCACAGCTTGCAACACGTTCATATACGCTTGGACACTAGCAAATAATTCGGACGGTTTTGCTATTTCGCTGGTGTCCGGATTAAACATTACCATACCGACAAGGGCCCTGGCAAATCGATTCTCTAAATGCTGATTCAAATATTCGCGTGGGGCAAAGGTATACTCCCACACGGCAACGGTAGAACAATAATTCAGGGCGTAACACAATTCAGTTAACGCCATGTGGAGTTTATCCATCCTAAAAATTGATTAAAAAAAAATTAGCTCGAGAATGTAACATACGTATATAATATCAGCCGATCACATTCGCTAATAAAGAACAAGTTCCTAACCAAAAAACAGAAGTCTAATCCAAGAATTTCACAATTTACGATTGACTGAAAATTACTTATGGTAGGCATATTTTTTAAACATCAATATCGCAGTTTCTTTTCAAAATATGAATACAAGAAATTGAATGTAATAGGAATATCCGTTAAAGCATTTAATAGTTAATTCACATACCACAGAAGAATTTAAAAGTTCTGAAAATTCATAAAATCTCAAAAATTAACGACATAATTATCCAGCATAGTCGTGATCTAAAATTATAAATTATCTCCAAAACTGAGATTAAAATACTCGGATAGTGAAAAGAAAAAATCTCTTCGTTCTTTAGATGGCAATATATCCACCCTCATGAAATCACACCAAGTAGGTAATAACGTTAAAAATCATATATCCATTATCTAATTTCATACTAAATCGTACTAGTTAAAAAATCTGAAGAAAAAAAATTATTGGAAAAAAAAAATTTGAGAATGATTGAATTTAAATACGAGGAAAAATAACGTACGTTGTCAAGTTTTCTCGTGTTTTACGATAAGTTTCGATACCCGGCTTCTCGATTTCCAATTCATTTTTCTTCGTTTTTTCTTTCCGTTTGCGAGACATGAGTTGCGAAATTAGCAAAGCACAATGCTTGGGAAGTAACTGAAAACATTAACCCAATACAAACGCTGATTAATGAAACATGAAAATCAGAAGGTACTTACATGTAAGAATGACATCAAATAGAGAAAAGAGGCAGTTAAACCACACTGATGACACTACGTTCTTACCCGATCGCTCATGGTACACTGTTCATCGCAAATCGTTGTAATGATATTTTTTGCCTCCTTGGCCATTTCATCCAAAAACATATTCACCACTGATAAACTACGTTCGCGAATATGATGTCTCTGTAAAATTAAATCGATAATTAGAGGAAATTTATCGTGAGATATGAGTTGAAAAATAAACAAAATTCAAACGTCAACAGTGAAAATCATGAACCGAATGTCTGGATTAAAAAGTAAAATGACTTAATCTACCTCTTCCGGACACAGCTCGTGCGTGCACACTTGAAAATGTCCGCATATCAATGGGAAAGCGATAATATATCTATTTTGCGCTGGAAATTCCAAACACATATGAAACTGTTCTTCGAACATTTTGCTGTAGAAACTGAAAAAAATACGAGCTTCGTCAATTACACCCGAATACTTCCATCAAAGTCCATATTTCTGCACCAACCAGAAAACAGAGAGATCCGAAGTTTCAACCAACAAATCGTCGAGATAGTCGACCATTTTGATGTGGAAGAAAACATTGTCCAGCAAATAAGCAAGGTCTCTGTTATCGAATAGCGATAATTGTGATTTACTCATACTAGTATACGCCTGTAATCTGAACCAGTCCAGACGTAATCCCCGAAAATCGAAAGTTTCGCCATTTTCAACTGCAAAAAAAATACAAAACCATGAGCCAAAACAAGCAAGAACTTCGATTAACACGGCACACTCAACAGATAAGAAACTTCCTCCAAAAATGTATTATTTATCTACAAGTATTTCGAAAATAGTTTACGAAACTTGGGGTAAATAAACAACTCTACGAAATCTACAGAAAGATTCCATACATTTATAGTTCAGTCAAAAGAGCACCTAAATGAGGAAAAAAAATTATCACACAAGCTTCAATCATATAGGGTTGTTAGGTGAGTCCTCTCGAGCAACATATTAAATATTGCACCCTCTCGTTCTCTTGTAACTTCAGGGAGGGGATTTATAGCCGAAAACTGGTTTTTCGCATTTTTCTCAAAAAATTTCAATTTTGTGATAAAAATAACTCTGTAAAAAATCGTTAGCATTAAAATTTCCTACAAGAAAAGTTCTACGCAGTTTTTTCCCGGCGCCCTCTTCACCTCCGGGGTGTCTTGAAAACAACCAATCTTCAGTGAATATGTTCATTAGCATTATATAAGAAATATAACTCGTAATTAATAACGCTAGTGAACAATGGTTATTTTCGAGACTTTCTGGAGGAGAAAGGCGTCGGCCGAAAAAACTGCACGGAACTGTTTTTGTAAGAAATTTTATGTTCAACAATTTTTTACTGAACCATTTTTATCACAAAATTTAAATTTGTGGAGAAAAACGAGAAAAACAAAATTTAGGGGGATAAACACCTTTCCAAATTACAAGCGGCCTAAAGGGTGCAACTTTTAGTGTTACACTAAGGGACCCACTTAACTACTCTATATAAGTACTTATAGTTTGTGGGCAAATTTTTCTTTTTATTAAGATTTGACTGGACTATAATGACACATTCACTCGAAACGAAAGGAGCAAGCAGTTCTATTCGCAGTTCACATTGTTTACTTAAACATAATTTTATTATCATATGGTTTAAAGTAAAAAATGTTGAAATGTATTTTTTACTTTGCTTCACGGAAAGATTTGCAATATCATTAGCCAATGATGATAAGATTAACGATTCATCTTCAGGACAGACAGCTAAAGTATGAAGTCGCTGATTTAACGTAATAGCATCGAAGTCGCGTAAATATTGCACGTAGTAACGCTGTATGATTTGGCTGTATTTGCGTACCAACACTATAATACCAAATAATTATATTCGTAAAGCGATGAAATCACTCCTTTTTAAATCCTGAATAGTTCGAATGCCTACTTCTCAATTCCTCCATATGAAATAGCAACTCTGGAAGCTGGCGATCTACCAAATCTTCTGTCGATTTCCCTTTGTTCTTCTGCAGAGGTGGATTACTGCTGTGTCTCAACAACCAATGCACCTCGTCTCGAGCGTAACAAAGGCCGATAAAAATCCACAATGCCTGCAAAATTAATTTGGTCATAACCTTCTTAATACGATCTGCCATTTCAGTTTTCACAATGAAACTTACTTTCGGTCCTAACAATCCGGGTTGGTCAGTGAATATTAAACCTAATTCTTTCAAAGTTGATTTTAAATATTTTCTACGCTCTCTATGTTTGTAAGAGCTGAAAATAGTAAAACAAACGATGTCATTATTTTAAATCATTGAGTAAACAAAACACATACGAAGAGACCGTCTTCAGAAAAGAAGATTAGAACAGAACTTACGCTTTTTGCACGGAATGACTATAACAATCCTTTACTTCAGATATCCGTTTACCGTATCCTTTGATACCTTCAAAGAATGCTTGAACGTAGCTGTGCACGTAGAGTACTTCGTCTCTAAAAAGAGGAATAACCCAGTTAGATTCCAAAGCGGCTAGCCAAAGTTTGTTAGGCTGTTCTTGACCCAGAGCTTGATGGCACAACATGAATGAAACTGTAACACGAAAGGAAGGTATAATTTCAAAGTAAAACCTTCATCATGCTACACTTCGCCATTGAAAAATTATGACTCTTGTCAACATCATTTTGGTAAGAACTACACATTAAATATAAACAATGACACAGAACCCAATTCAACTTACAAATAATCCACTTCTCCATAGAATCGACCGACAAATATTCGCAAGACGTGTACTCAGTCTGTAGCGGTTTCAACAAATGATTGGGCGTTTCAATAAAACTCAATTTTTGATCAGACCTACGAATTTAAAACATCACTGAGAGCTATTTGTAGAAATTTCGAATGAAATACAAGAACAAGTTTATTACCTCCACTTCTCTACCGGTAAAGTTCTATTGAGGTATACTGGCCACAATGACATGACAGCCGACAACAATAGTTTGGAATGGGGAACGAATTCTTCAGCCAATTTTTTGATTGGTGGATCGAAATCGGTGATCATTATTCCCAACCGAGGGAAACTTACGTCGCTGAAAACACGTAAAAATAAATGTTCACACCGTCATCAACGTAATAAACGTCATTCCATTTGCTGTCTATCACTCACCTTTGGTGATTGAGCAATTCATAAGCAGCACTGTAAAGACCTAGAACTGCTTTTCTATCATCTACTCTCGAGAGCATTATCATAAGGGTAACGTAAGTGGATACGAGATCGAGGTAGGCTTTCGCTAGTTCAAAATTTACGGTCTACCAAAAATACAGGGAAAATTCATCATTAGGGACTGTAATTACAAAAGCATGAATGATGTAGAATCAATCTTACAATATCTAAATGCAACTGGCAAGCATCCATTGTCGTCAACAATTCACAAACATTATCTCTGAAGTCCAAGAGATCGACGAACGTATAGTAATACAAAGACAGAGATTTGATAATATCATTCTTGATTTGCCCAATAGACGCTAGCTAAAACAAACAACATTATATTCGTAAACATTCGAAATGACCACAGGTTGAACGCGGATTTTCGTATCTCACCGATTTAACATCAATAACAGGGAACTTCCGAACGATGTACTTGATACTGGACTCCAGACTTTTATCCGATAAAAACGTTGGTTTTGATTTCGCATCACCACACGCCTGAAAATATTCTCAAATGTTAGGTGCGTTCCGCGGCCACTACCCTTCCACACAAAAACACACTTACTTTTTTGATGTTATATATTCGAGTAAGCATTCCAATCCCCCTATCATTAATTATACTCAACTTTTCCGCGAGTTTCTGCTGACTCGAAACTAATGCACGCGACATCTCTGCGCTGCTCACCGACAGATTAATCTCGATGAATAAGGCTCAGAACAAGAAAGCTCAAACTATTAGCTCACATCTCTTCCAATATTTAACTGGCAATACAAACCACTATATGTTGAAAATAGTGCCATAAAAGAAACTACTGATTCACACAGTTAAATCAAGAAACGGAAAATGAATGAAATCGACTCAATAGAGACCTACCAAAATTTAAAAAAATTATTCGATTGTAATCCTTAAAATGATGGAATTATATTATTATCAAACCAAAATGAAGACGAACTCACACACACATACACACACACATACACACACACATAACACACACATATATATATATCCGTATATATATACACAGTAATTTTTATTTATTTACTTTTACAATTAATTTACTTACAAAATACATATTGATGAGGAATATGAAATTGTTCATTGAGTGACTTTGTGGGTACAGTAAAGAATCTGAACGAATTGAGATACATCCTCATAACATCAGATGTAAAACAGTCATTTTCAATGAAATACTTATACCTATTTAATTTCACGTAACTCGAGTACTTTATTTTATTCCAAAAAGTACGATATTATGACAAGTGATATTGAAACTATAGTTTCAAAACTTAGCTCAATCCTTCGAGAAGATTCAGATCTGTAAGTACAGTCTTATCGCATCTTCTAGTCTGGCGAATTTTATATTGATTCATGTGTTGGTTTTAGGAAGAGTTTCGAAATTCTTCCCCAACCGCATTCTTCAAGCGAACCTGCTGTGCTGTATCTGGATCATCATTTGGGATTAGCATCTTGGTGCTTAAAAGACCTTTATCGTTTTATTCACGATCGGCTACGAATTTCAACAGGTTGAACAGAACTCACCTTATTGACTAGATGTCTGTACCTTTGAAGGCAATGAAATCTCATCTTTAAACATTTTTTCGTGAATTTCTGAAATTTGTAACTCTTTCAGAAATCAAAAATCAGATTAACTACCTTTCGGTAGCATTACTCTTGAACCCGAATGTAAAAACTTACTGGAATGCGCGAAAGAAATTGGTGTTGAGTGGTGATTTAGATGTTCAAGTTGAGCTGAATTTTGTCACTGTCATTCTGTCGCATAAACCTAAAGCACAAGATTTGTATCATCATCGAAAATGGCTGTTATCGAGGATATTTGAATGTTTGTATTTGATTGTTTCTGTCGGAGATAAAGTTCTTTTAGATAGCGATTTCTATATGATTGCTTACCTTGACACTTGTTAGTGCTATGGTAAGTGCCATGGAACTAAAGAACCTCCGTTGGTGTCACGGAGTGTGAATTATTAGGATAATTGAAGATAAGGAACTCTTTAACAATTACGAAAAACTATCTGTGCTTCATTCATCTCTTTTGATAAGTTGAAAAGTTATTTAAATTTATCCTGCTTTTCACTTTCTAAAATTAGCAAGAGTTATCGATCCTTCACAAATCAAATTTCGTTTCATATCAAAGTGCACTTCTTAATTGAAATCTTTCCACCAGATATAAGTACTCTTCTTTTCGCCTAGAATTTATGTCCTTATAATATCGCCAATCTAAACTGAGAACTTTTTCTTCGTATTATTATTTCTTAAATGTCCATAATAGCGAACATTTGACTTTTGCAGATGATAATGTCTCACCTGAATACATTTTCAAAGAATTAGAAGTGATACGAAAAGCTGCCACGCAACATACAAATAATCATATTGCTTGGAGCTTTGCTTGTTGGCTGCTTCGTTTCGTGAAAAACGGATCTATCTTGCACACATTTTGGAAATTTAGCCAGAAGTGGATTTCGACAAATGTTTCCGATTTCAGTGGCTTGCATTTTCATCAACAAATCCTGTTAGAGCTAATTAACTGCGATGAAAAGGTAGACGATGACTTTAAAAGTGAAATCGTCGCTTCTGGTCTTAAATATTTATCGAGTAATTTTGGCTGGCGAGAAAACTCTTCGTTTGAAAGAAGTATCGATAAGTTTTTTGTCGTTTGCTTGATAATTGTTGACCTGGAGTTGAATGAAAATTTAATTACTTTTTATGGCCATCACGAGTCATTGTGGAATCATAGGAGGTTCCTGTCCTACGTATTAGCGAAAATGTTGCCTGGTAAACTATCCGAGTACAGTGTGAATTATTTGTTTCGTGTAATTCGTTGTACAAATCCTGAAGATAATTTGTCAATCTTATTGCAAATGATTGATGAACGTTTCTTAAAAAATGTGGCAAAAAACTCCTCGGAACATCATATCAAGAGGTATCATAACTGGATGAGGCATCTCGAAATATACTCGAAAGATACTGAAATTTTGCATGTATGTATTTGAATTGTTATTTTTGCATTTGCTCGATTTCGTTCAGTGTAAATTACTTTTATTGATTTCCGAAAAATTTAATTTCAATGATTTGAAAACGGAGTCGAGTCGAATAATGATACAATTTAGTGATAAAGTTTATTGTTTTCTGTTATATCGATATATACGCAAGAGGTATGTCTGATGAGCGTTAAATTAATTGCAGAATTATTTCAGAACAATTAATTTTTCTTTTCTGCAAACATCGCGGAATGTATGTGGTCAATATAATGTTGCAGGTATGTTTCTTTTTACTGATTTCAATGTCTTGAACTCGCCGTTGTTAAAAATTTTTAAATACATTTTTTTCGGAATGTGTGCTCTGCTTTATAATTGGATTTTTATTCTGCATAATATGGTTATAGTCGACAAAGTTTTCGTGAATGTGACTCGATTTAGCATAATTAACATAATTAAGGTCATTTGTTTGCTCAGGTGTTTCAATGAAATGAATATCAACTTCTGTTATACATAACATGGTTGATTTTCATTTTGAGAATATTTTAACGGATAATCAGTCGAAACATAAATTTTTGAATCACACTTCAGTAAAATCTGATTCCTCGGATGTCGAGTTTAAAAGCTTTCAAACTTATAAAGTATCTATTCATGTTAGTGAAATTAGCTAAACTTGAATTGACTGATACGGCAGTAATGTGGCAAAAGTTCCTGAAAATCTTTTTCATTTTTAATTTAACGACGCAAGAAGTCAATTTGCTTGAGAATAGCCCCAAAGTAAATGACTTAAATCGCCAAATGATGAGGCAGATATTTCGAATTTGTTGGCTTCCAATTTTACGAAAACATTTGTGGAATTTAATTTGTTTTACTTTGTCAATTTTTACACTGATTTTGTGTTATTATTATTTTTAAATTCCTTACGTCCGTCCATAAAGAAGCATGCGGTTCAATTCCAACTGCTGTATCACCAAGAATTTGTACGCAAGAAGCTAAAAAAGAGACGAAATGTATTCCAAAATTGCGAAAATCTACAACGTATCTAAATATGTATATGCGCAGAAACTTATTTTAAAAGAATAATGTTAATAATTTCAAATTTTTTATGGAACGATTTTCATTGAAATTTTAATTTTCCTCTGGCACTCTATGAAACCAGTATGTTAACAAATGTAACGCTAAGGCTTTAGTAACGCCATTACGGAGAATAAAAGTTTCGCCTTGTTTCAAAAATTAACTTCAACGAACATACAAAGAATTGTGCAACTTTAGTACTCTGTACTCACGTTATATTTCACTTTAGAGTTGTATAACCTTATTTGTGCTAAATTTTGAATGGTATAATTTTTTCAATACTTGTCGCTTATACAATTGATATTTAAACATTTTGTGGTATTTTAAGCTTTTGGGGGAGATTTATTATTATTATTATTATTATTATTATTGTTATTAATCTTATGCAAATGTCTACAAGTGTACAGTCAGATGCAACGTGTACGGTTTAACAAAACGAGAAAATAAGAAAGGAAACAAGTGCAATACTCGTGGAGAAAAAGTTATAGCTTTTCAATTTATCCCACAAACTGTAAATATAAGACTGAACTACATTTTTTGTAACTTTTTCGTCTTTTACAACACCAGTTTAGTTAAAAAATGAAACTGACGGATAGTAGACCCTTGGCGACAAATTAACAGTGTTAGAACAAAAAAAAGAATAATTTGGTCAACAATTAATTTATTATTGTAATGTACAATTTACTACAAGATAGGAAAATAAATTCACTCCATTTTTTCTTTTTTTTTTCCTTATACAGTACCTATTTATTAATTATTATTCAAAAATAAATCCCTAAAAAAAAACTGACTCGAAGATTCAAATGATTAAAATAATATACTGAAATACAACTTCAACAAAATTCACAGAAGAAAAAAAAGAAAATGAATGAATGGGAAAAAAAACTGGCACGACAAAAAAATTTTCAATTCGAACATGAAAAAGAAAGGTACAATTATGCTACAATAAATAAAAATAATTGTATTCAAGAAATTCAGAAGTATAAAATGAAATCAAACCAGAAAATAATAAGTTTTGTCAGAAAAATGAAACAATAATTGAAATAATAAAAAAGGAAGTACCCATTTTTCAATTCGATTGATTTAAAATGCGAAAACAAAAATAGGTACGAAAGAAAACATTAAAATAAAAATTAAAAAAAAAAACTGTATTCAAAGGCGTTAATTAAAGATTACAAGGCAAGTAGGTATTTTTTGAAAAAGTAAATAATTCTAGACTTACAGCGTTAATACCGTACAGCTAGGTTGAAAATCGCGCCAATGAAACCATTTCATAGCAAACACAGACAGTTTTCTTTTCGATGAAATGCTGTTTAAGGAGAAAAAACGAACAAAACGGATGCGAATTGATGAATTCTTTAGACTCTTAGCAAATTAACAACTAAACTCCGCCAGCATTTTTAACACAAATGTCTACAATAATATTATGAATAATTCTAATAATTTGTTCGTGAATAAAATAGAAACGTGCCAGATGAAGACGAGATCGGGTGGAATTCTCTAGTTTCACAGATTTTATTAACGATAATACTCGTAAAATTGAAAACAAGAAAAAAATAGCATAACCGGGTTATTATTCACAGTGGTATCGTTTTTAATCACGAATTTAAAATAAAATAAAATAAAAGGAGAAAATATCTTTACTCAAATGGTCGCTGACATAGTATTGAAATTAAAACGAACCACCGATCTGAACAGAGCAAAGCCAACTATAACTATCCAGCCATGAAGTAGAGCCGAAATAGTGAAACCGGCAATTGTGTTGAGGGACTGATTTTCAATACGAAAATGATTACAGTGGAAATTTATGACAAATTACATTTTAGAGAACAAGGAATTTAAAACCAGTTCTATACTCCGTTCAAAATAAGAATTACCAGGTGAAATATTACTAACTCATATATAGAAATATATACATGAAATTATACATGTTTATGTATCTATCTGTAATTGTAGTGATTTTTGTGTTGCGGGTCGCCTAAAGGCTAAAACAAACGGCAGTTCTGATTTTAAACCGACTACAAAAACTCTGGTTTTTCAAAAATCGGTCCTCCAGTTGATAAGTAAAGTTTCCTTTGAATAGGGAATTAAAACATAAATATAGCGACGTCTTTTTCAATAATGTAGTTTTAAAAATAGGAAGCTAACTGAGGAATTTAAAATTTGAACGTTTTTTTTACTTTCAAAAATATGTACCGTTTTATTTTTATTTTTTAACGATATATTGATAGTTATTTGTGATACAAGTGTATAAAGAGGTGATTTTGATTCTAGTGTGATTTTTGCAGCACGAGCCGAAGGTGAGTGATGCAAATTACAAGAGTATTAATCACCAACTACATACAAGAGTGTCACACTATTTTTTGCAACACCTCTCCCTTAAAAAAAAAAAAATTTTTTGCAAATGTTAAATATACAAGCGCAAATCATCTCCAGCCTTTCAACGAAACCTTGAGACGTGTGACTACGGCGCTGGCCAACCAACTCCAAAGTCAGAGGTTCTAATCCCCATAATGGAAAAACTTTTACGAAAAATAAAAAAAAAATAAAAAAAATGAAAGAAAATGACGATGTAGGCTACATGCAGTAGTAAGACCTATTCATAAAATATCGCATGCGCCCAAGGCGATGTATAAAGTAAAAACCGATGTATAAGGTAAGTACTTTATACATCGGTTCTAAATGGTTCAAAAATTGCCTTTTTTATACATCGTCAAGGTAGGTATAAAAATGGAGTTTATAAAAAGGTGTTGCAAAAAAATTATCAGGGCATCAATACTTCCGAAAATCTTCCATTGAATAACTAACTAGTTTGTTCTTTACGCAGAATCAAGCTTTAAACAGAGGAATAAAAAACATTCTGCTATTTACAACACTTTACAACAGGTCGCAAGACGTTAAAACATTGATAACTCGAAGTCTGTACACAATTAGTCAAGTAAGTTAAAGCTTATACTTCACTAGTGGGATATTTTTTGTATTCAAACAAGTGTCGCAGACCCATTCGGCGTAAATTTCCATCGTCAGAAGTTGAAAGGCATTTTCAGTTAAACCGGAGCATGTCCTAGAAAGCGAAAAAATATAAGTGAAAACGAGCAACCGATAGAAGGAAAAAGTACACGATAATGTGTTACGAACCTGTGGCACCAGAAATGACAGCCAGACTCGCAGAGAATCGCTTGGTCATTGTCATTTATCTTTTCGTGGCACTTGCCACAGGCATAGATTGCCGGGGCATTAGGATTTTGCGAGTTGAATACTTTTGATTTATTATTAGGATACACCTGCGAACAAACGAAAACACAGTTGAAGAAAAATAAATACTAAAGCCAATTGTAAGGCATTTCACAAATCAAATACAAAAAAAAAACACCAAAATTTCAAATAAATTTTTTTTCATTTTCTTTTATTTCTATCAAATAGATAAACAGACACTGTTCTGAGGATTAGGTGGGTGGTGCGATAGTTTTGGTACCAATTTTTCCTACAGGAATGCTAGAAAAGGGGCATATAGAATAGTTGACTCTAACATCCTTAACTGAAACGACAAAATCAAGAATGTATACTGATGCTGGAATTCACCCAAGGACATACGAAAAAAAAACAACTTATGAAAGTCACTCACCTTACAAATATTTCGATTAGGAAAGTTCGTAGAATGATTCATCGCATTTGGCGGCATGCCGGGTCGATTCATATTTGGCGGCATTGGGGAACTGCAAAGAGTTTCGTAGGGAGCGGAGTTCTGCATTATACTGCTTGGCACCAAATCACCGGAGATGGGCACGTTAAAGCCGGCCATTGATTCAGCATCAGACATCGAATTTGGTCCAGTGAATCCGTTACCACCAGGTTTTGGACCGCCGGCAGGAATGGCGCAGTCGCTATTTCGCAAATCTTCGCCTCCACCGACACCTCCCCCAGTCAGCCCTTCTCCGTCGAAGAATTGGTCACTTTCCATTTTCACTATCGAGGTCGACGCTGAAGCTCCTTTTGTTCCTCCACCAGCAATAAGCACCTCTTCACCTGGCGTGTTGACAGCGCCACCAGCGTTGCCATTTGCTTCACGTTTGTCATCACACGAATGCCGGTGACCACTATCACCACCATCTTGAAAATCACCATCCAGCCGTTTGTCTTCCGATGGCTCATTCTTAATCTTTTCTACTGGCATAGAGTCATCCAGGGCTAAACCTTCGTTCTTGGTATGAGTATTGCTGTTACTCTGTATGTTAGCATTCCCTTGAGCTTCACTACCAGCACTGCCACTACCAACCCCCACCTTGAATGCAAATTCGTCTTCCTCTTCATTGGCCCCTTCAACACTTTTCACATTAGACACGTTGCGGTTGCCACACGAATCAATATCACTACTTTCAGGTAAAACTCCAGCCAATTCTGTGCCTGATGCAGCTACACTGGCAGTTGTTAAACTGTTAACCGACGTACTAATGGCACTCGAACAGGTAGTTGTTGTCGTCAGTACGGAAGTTGAACAGTAAGAGGTGGTGGTGGCTAAACTTGGCGTCGACGAATTACTTCGGTCCAAGAGAACTGCATCGCATTTTGATTCATCGCTACTAATTTTGGTATCTAGATTAATCTGGCTGGATTTACCCTCTAGTTCATTGTCCTTAACAATATTAGTTACCTCATCCTCCAAGAGCAGACGACCAGCGCCAAAGTCTTTGATCGACTTACACTCTCGCTGTTGTGGTTCTTCCGATTTGATGTCGCGTAGCAATTCGTCATCCAGGAGATTTAAATCATCCGATGTATCGTTGGTAATTCCACATACCACACTGGCTATGTCACTGTCTATCGTACTGGTGTCATTCTTAGCAGATGTGTCGCAACTGCTCATCATACTGCCTCCCATTCCTAGTACATCATTCGCACTCGAACTAACAACTGATGGATGCATATTTGACATAAACGGACCTGGTCTACCATTACTAGTATTTTGTGATCGATAAAAACCACCATTCATATGAGGGTCACTGGGGTTGAAAGGTGAATTTTGACCACAATGCGAATTATTAAGGTCAAACGAACCATATGGTGGGTTGAACATCAAATTAGAAGGTTGTGATGACGAGCATTGGTTCACAGAATTCGGGTTCATGCAGTGAACACTGTTTGTAGATGTTGACGGCGGCGGTAGTGGTTGGCCTCCAATAAACTGCATACTGTTTGAATTATTGGGGTTATTGCTGTTTGGGCCACAGCCAGGCAAGTTGTTTAGCTTCGGAGAACTACACATGGTGTTCATGGGTGACCCAATCATGGTGTTACCCATGGAGGAGTTTCCAAATGGTCCATTCATCGGCCCACCCATACGACTATTCATCGGACTATTCATCGAACTATTCATAGGACCATTCATAGGACCATTCATAGGTCCATTCATGAGCCCATTCATATTATTTGGACCATACTGCATACTTGGTATGCCACGTGGAAACTGAGATCTATTCATCGTAGGTCTAAATTGTGGATTCATGCCGTCAAATGTAATACTCATGCCCATACCTGGAGGAGGACACCCTGGTCGATTCAATCCATTACCAATACACTGCGCATGGCTCATGTTTGGCCCACGTTGATGGTTACTCATGATTTGATTACGATGAGGACCGTTCATTAAACCACACTGCATTCTAGCCATATCTGAAGGGTTCATCGGCTTACCACAGCCTCCCGGTCCATTACCGGGTTTCATAGGTAAATGGCCATGGTCAAAATTTTCACGTAGAGCGAGATCATTCATAAACATATCTTGTGATGCGTTCACGTTTACCATCAATGAATTGGGATTACAATTCATGCTCATTGGTCCATTCATTGGGCGTCCGCTCATCTGAGGTGGTCCACCCATTGGTGAGTTGCACATCATGGAACCGCTCATCGAATTGGGAGGTGGCGCGTTCAGTGGACTGCTATTCATGACACGATTTTGGTTCATTCCCAAATCGGCGCCACCACTACCACCACCTGCACTCATCGAACAGGAGGCATTGCTCAGAGGACTGGGTATGGGCGAGCCCATCATACTGCTACTATTGCAATTGTTGAGGGTCACACTGGATGGACTGCCCATAGGCGAACCGCAGTTCAAATTATGAGAGCCCATCACAGACATTGGGCTACCTTTTTGAGATCCGACTGAGTTCATACCGAGACCACAATCAAGAGGACTACCGACACGTACATTTGACCCCATTACGGAACCAAGGGGGCTGCCTATTGAGGACGGGCTCCGATTCATGGGATGACCCACTTGTCTGCTATGTGAGCCGCCAACAGGTCCACAGTTGGCGTTATTAGCAGCACCACTTAGCGGGCTACAATTACCCATTGGTGGGCCGCAGTTTATGGGGCTTCCGACAGGTGGACCACAGCCCATAGGTGAGCCGACAATATGACACGGACTCATCGAGCCCATCATATTTGGACCAGTAGGTGACATACATGGACCCACACCCATGTGCTTGTTGACGTGATTCATCTGACTCGGGTGCGATATTGAAGGCATTGAGGGCGTATCGTCGAATGGATTAGACGCTACAACTGTGTCTCCATAACCTAAAAAATCAGAACAAAAAAACAACCATTTATGGGTGACACAATGCAAGAAGAAACGGTTAAAACCAAATGATAAGTTTCATATTTCATTTTCATTTGACACTTAAATGGGACATTTTTCCCAAAGAAACTTATAGTCACCGTAAATTAATAATCTGAACCTGTAAAATTTAAAATACTAACAAGCTTTGAACACATTAAATTTCCAATCGGCATAGCATTTGATCTCGATACATAAAAATTCAGCATCGATAATTTCCATGAGTTACTAAAATGAGGGACTCAACCCTTCTACATTATTTCAACAAGTCAAAAGTTGGATTAAATTTATAGACCTTGCACTTGGGGCACGGCACTAAAGATATTTAAACTTAATTCACTAAACTAGGGAAATTATTCGTTGTAAATACAAGACATAATAATTACGATTCTAAACATACGTTATATGCAAAAATATGTCTGGACGCTAGAATGACAAACGAAAATTGAAATTTCTCCCATCAAATCAAATTCGATTCCATGAATGCGAACAGACAATATTCATTTCCGATGAATTTTGTTAATTACTGTCTTCATTATTAGTTATACGAAAAAAATTTTAGTTGTCATCACATTTTTCAACAATTGTGATTGGTGACACTGGAATTTGAATTTTAAAATTTATCGTATACTTCAATATCCGAGTACTTCAGATAAGAACTGTTTTTTTTTTTTTTCACTAATCAGTTCAATATCTTTATCGCAGATGCCAGATGCAGGCAAAAATCATATTACAGATTTCAAACCACTCTAAGTTAAATCTTACTCATTCTGGCACAAAATACATATATTTTAATGCAATGAGCTTGAAATTTATTTCTTAAATATGATTTAAAAAAAAGTTTATGCGATGCACAATTGACAGTAAGGGGAAAAACCATTGAAACAATGTTTTTTTTTGTTATGTTTCGGTTTTGTTCATTGCTAAGAATATTTAAAAAAAAAAAAAAAAACAAATTACCCGAAAGAGGAGGAGGACATAAATCCTGCATGACCGGAGCCGGCGAAGACTGAGCAGCAACAGACACAGCATTTGACGTTCGTCGTTTCTTTTTCGCTGGTGGAGGTTGCGGATCAGCATTCATCATCGGTGGTTTGAAATCACCGACACCCATCCTACAACAAAACATAAAATTTCTAATCATTTAAACTCAAATTTTTCAGCACAAATTTCAACTGCAAACTATATCGCACAATGTATATCTAAATGTAATATATATTATTTTATAAGTAGATACGCTAATAAGATGAGGTAAATTTACTCTCTGACCCTATTTTTAACGGCAAGGGTGAACCTAATGGTAAATCGTACGAAATTCCACTCCATTAACATAGGTACTCAAAGTTTAAAATATGCTGACGTAAAATTTTTGGTCTTACTTATCATAGTTCTTATCAGTATCTCCCTATCAGTTTAACTAATCATTCAATAATTCTGTTTCTTATTTTATAATAATTTACTCGTAATAAAATTATACTGGTTGACGTATACTTGATTAAATTGGATGTCAGCATGTACATTGAACTGTTTTTGTTGTTGGGGACAAGTCGGTGAAAAGAGATAAAAAATCTACTCCGTCCAATGAGGACGAGTAGTACATGTGATTTTTTTTAGCTCAATATGACAAGGACAAGGTAAGGTAATATCCGTTAATTGTAGACCTAACTTTCAACCAATAATCAAGAGGGGGATAAAACGAAATATAGAGAAAAAAAATAATTTTTAGCAAAAAAATGTTCAATATGAAATGGCATTATGACATATACGAGAAATCAAAACTTCTGAAATAGAAAAGTGAGATGTCAAAAAATATTTCAGCCTAAGAGTCTCTTTTTGGAATTTATTGAGAACCAAAATAGGAAACAAAAGATGATTATTTACGAAATTTCATTGCTGAAACCTACCTAAAAACTTACTATTGAATTACTTTAACATAGAAAATTCTAGAAAAATAAAGAATATGAAGTTGCAGTACAAACAATTGATGGAGAATTCAAAAGAATAATACAAATCGCGCGTAGGAACGTACAGGATATAACTGATAGAACTTCAACTTGTACGCACCATTTTGAGACATTGTGCTTCGTTTTTCTCGCACATTGGAGGTCATTATTCGAGAAAATAATATCAACTGAAAACGAAGAATACCTACTACAAGTTTTTAGCAATAATCTCAACAAATATGCTCCTGAATTACTCTTTTAGCTTTTCGGATTTTACAAATAAAGATGAATTTTGTATATTCGTTCGCATCGAATCCTTCAAGTTCTACAATCAATTTTTCAATTTTTGCAATATATTGGACAATTCATATCTATAAAATGAAATAAATAGAAGTTCTGATGGTTGCATCCTGTACTGGGCACAGATACATTTCCTACTCATGATTTATATTATTATTATTATGAATTCTATATGAGCTCATTATTTTGAAACTTTATACTCGTTATACTTCAGAATTTTCTAAATTAGAGTAATTCAGTAATTAAGATTCAAGCAGGTCTCAGCGATAAAACTCATCAAATAACTATCCTCAATTTACAAATTAAGTCTCTCATAATTATACCACTATAACATTTATAAATTGAAATTGATTTCTAAAAAGTTGTTCATTTTTCACCTCCTAATGTTTATAGCCATCGTAAAACGTTAGTTAAAAGTTGAGTCGGCGATTAAAACCAATTATTTTTTTCTGTGCAGTTTTTTTTTCTCGAAATTCAAGAAATTTGTGATCTGACTAGGTATGATAGAATTATTAGCTCTGTTTGATAGGACTACACCAACTTACACCAACCTACACCAGGAGGGCGATTCCACAAATGCAGGAATGTTAGGCGACTTTGCGCCAAGTTTTACTTGAATATTTGTGGAATATCCCTACCGGTGTAGGTTGGTGTAAGTTAGTGTAATCCTATCAAACAGAGCTAATGTTTTATTTTTCTTCTTTAACATCAAAATCATACTCCGATTATTACTGTATTTTAATTCTTCGAACGTTTTTGTATTATGAAAAAGTGGTCTTCAGATTGCTATAGCAGAGATATTCTAATTCACCAATCGAGACCTCTGTGGAGATTAAAAGGATTAATGGGTTTACCAAGCAAAATTTTCATAAGAAATACTATGGTTCTACAGGTTTGACTAAATAATGGCAACTTCATGAGCAAAACAGTACGGAAAAATGCCCCTCACTATATTCAGTACGTTTACAAATGCAAAAACGTTAATTTTTCCACTCCAAAACAGATTTTTTTAAATAGTTCCTAATGACATAAACTATTTTTTTAATCAACACCATTTAATAAATACATTTTTCTCAGCGAAAATAATCGATTCGAACTAAGTAAAATGTTGAAACAAGTAAATTACCTGCACTGTCCATCCATTTTTGGATAGTTGTCGAAACATGGCCCAGGGCCAACTGACATTGGTGGCAAGTCATTTCCAGGGCATTGCCCATAATACATTTGATTACGTCCGCGAGGCATTCTAGGAACCGATATTTTACACTATTATAATAACATCAAGCATGCCATAACGCTAGATATCAATTAACGGATGATATATATACCTCGTTTGGACATTCTCTGGTCCAATAGCTCAAAAATCATATTCTCCGCATAGTCGTCGCTGATCTGAAATCAAATAAATAATTCGATGATTACGAATGTAATTTTCAAAATTCCAGAGATCAGCGTCGCATCATTTACACACTGTCGGAGAAAAATTATTCATGTTTGACATAGAAATACAACATAAAAATTTAAATGTCCAAAAATGTTGGATTTTTAATGAGTGAAAAACAAGTTATACTAACTGCGAATGTTGATAAATACTCTCATATCACTATGAATTCTCACAAAATATATGTATTACGGTCACCATCACCGCGCTAATAATGTAATCATTGAAGAGGATGAGCTTGGTGGCCTATTTTACGCAAAAATAATGCTATACTTACGTTACTGGATCCATAATTATTGCAAAGATAAAGGTACTACATCAAAATTTTCTGAGAATTTGAACCATTATCATCCGATCAAAAACATGATAAACTCGAGAAACTTGCACAAGATGAAGCACAATTGAAAAATAACGTTGAATAACTGACGGATGAACGATCAAAATTTCACTGAATATCATTGACCCTGCGAAAAAATAGTTGTAATTAATAAAATATTTTGCTGAAATTCGGAAAAATGTCTTCGAATTGTTTATCCATGTTTAATATTTATCACATTTCTACTGAAAGTAAACAAACATCTAATTCAGGACATACAAAATATGATTTAAAAAATTGCTGCAAAGTTGGAGAATTTTGAGTTTTCGAAACTCCGTTTATTTCTACTTTACGATGTGAGAACGTCCAAAGATTCAAAATCATTTTTATAATTTAATTTTTTGGATAATTGAACGAAAATGTTAGAAGAATTATTAACGTTCTGTTTTTAAAAAATAATGAGTACTTGAGTAGTATTGAAATATTTTCTACTTTGGAAGTTATATTGTGGTGAAATAATTGTTACGTTTTGTTTCCTCTATTTTTGATAAACTGGTATACATCAATGTAGGCTATCTAGATGCATTAGGTATAGTATAGGAAACATGTAACCAAATTTTTATGCCTTAGCTAATGCTAATTGCTAATTGATGTGAGGTATGCAGTATGAGGACTGAAAAAGAACACGAGACTTCAATTCACTAAGAATATATTATGCAGACTAAAAACATATTATATGAGAATAAAATATGGTATCGTATAAGATGGCGAAGCACAGCACTAGCCATAACAGAAAGTAGAGGTAGCAATGTGAATGTAGTGGAATGATGTATGACATATATATATAATGGTGATGATGACAATGAAGAATGAGATGGGGTTGGATGACCGTTACAACACCCCCCTGAAATTTTACCATTTTGAATTTTTCATCATCGCGATAGCTGAAAGTAAACGAAAATGAAATTAAATATTACAAAAATTTTACGAAATTACAAGATTCAAAAGACATATATAAAATGGTACCTAATAAAAGGAAAAAATAATTTTTGGTAATTGCTGTGCTTCAAAAAGTAAAATAAATGAATAAATAATTCAATAAAAATATAAAATAATTCCAATAAGTATGTAAAAAAAAAATGGTAACATGCAAAAAGTTTCGTAAATAGGAAAAAAAATAAAAAAAATTGGTAACATATGATTCATTTTATTTGATCGTGTGTTCATGTATTTTTCTAGAAAAAGTAAGAAAGAAAGAAAAGGAAAAAAATATTCGATAAAGGAAATACGATGTTTAAAGGTTTCTTCAATTTTGTACGTTATGTTTCCTTATCTTATAGGTAGCATGCATGAAAGCAAGGAACGGAAGAATAATATACATCACTTGTTGATATTATTTTTGTGGTTTTTCATTGTGTTTGAGGCACCGTTACCTGTATTCATATGACGATAATAGAAGGCGAGAGTTCTAATCTTGTTTGCAGTCATGTAATGAGTTGTAAGAAGGAATTTTATCTTTATTATATTTATTGTTCGCTATTTTATTTTTTGGAGCGTGTGAGAATTTGTACGTATATTTCTCATGCTGGGTTTCAAGTTGGATGAGATTTCTTTTCTTCAATTTTTAGGGTTTTAACTTGCTCGATTTTGATGCCATTTTCTTTTTTAGAATTCTCAAAGATGCGAGCATTTATTTATGACAAGTATTTTCTCAAATTATCACAAGCTAAGTATTCTTTTATAATAATATAGGGGTATTTTTCTTTCATAATTTTTACATGTTTCGACTTCAAATTGGACTTGGGACAACTTGTAATTTTGCATGGGTATTTTTCTTAAATAAACGGTTTTATTATTATATGTATATGTTCGTATTTTCAAGAATTTTGATTATTATATTTTCTAATTTTATTCTATCCAAGGATTTTGTCAAAATATCTGCTAGTTGATTTTCAGAACTTACGGTCCTAAAGTGAATTATTTTTTCCTCCATTGCTTCCAAAATCAAGTAACATTTGATCATCAAAGCTCTCAATTATTTAAATCCGATGTTAGATGGACCTCTGCTGCTCCATCCAATATTGCCTTATTTTTTAATTCTATATAATTTTCATTATGTTCGTTATTTGAAATTAATTTATTTAAACTGTTCAGATGAAAATTTCCTAACCATGCATGACATCTTTACTTAGTGTTCAGGATTTTCCTTTTTATTATTGCTTGTTTGATTTGAATTTTTTTTTGGTGGATAATTGTTTTGATTTTTGTTTATATTTTCATTACTGTTATTATGTTGATTACTATTATTATTATTATTATTACAGTTTTACGAAATATGACCATTTTGACCACATTTATAACATTTGATATTATTGGGGTTGTAATTTCTATTATTTCCTCGATAATTATTGCCTCCTTAATTATTTCCTCGATATTTATTTCCTCTATAATTATTATTACCATTACCATTTGTATTATTATTATTCCCATTTGATCCATTATTATTATTAGTATTGTTGGGATTATAATTTTGATTTCCATTTCTATAATTATTGCATCCTCTAAAATTTCCGTTTCTACCCTATAATTATTATTACTATAATTCGTGTTATTCCTAAAATTGTTATTTTGTGTATTATTATTATTCTGTGTTTGTTTCTTTAGTGTTTGATCTCAAAACTTTTAATCAGCATCTTCTCTCAATATTCTCTTAAAATTATCAATATTCTTTTCATTTTTAGGTAAACTCTCAAACTGCATTTTTGCTAAAGCTTGCTCATAACATAAAGCCAGTTGTAAGTTTTTGAGTTCTTTTTCTTCACTTACTTCTTTCCCACTATCTCTTACATCTGTAATTAATTCATCCCATTTTTTAAGAAAACCTCTCATGTTGCCTCCTGGCTGGAATCTTAATTCCATCCATTTAGCCTTAGCCATATTTGCTGTTACAGTTGTTTTCGATCCATATATATTATCTAATTTTTTTAACATCATTATAGCTGTATTACAATCTCTAATTTGTTTGGTAATTTCATTCGATACTCGTTCTAATATAAATGCTTTAGCATTGTCCTGCATTTTGCAGTAATTGAGCATTTCACTATCAGGTCTAAAATTGAAATCATCTATGTGCGTGATATAAGGTTTTAAGTATTTGTGTTCCCCAAACATATCATAATATCCAGCTTCCCTTATTGCTGAAATAATCATTCTTCTCCTGTCTAAATAATATTTTCCACTGAAGACTTTTCCTAAGGGTGCTTGAATAGGTTTAATATCATTTGTGGTGGCCATGATTTTTTCTTTTATTATTTCAAAGCCTAACACACTTTCTTCTTTATTAATTATTGTTGTATATTTTTTGTTTTCTAATTGTGGGTGTGTGCGTAGAGAATACACGACACCACACAAACACCAATCAGGTCGGTTGCGTAATACGTAGTAGTATGTGTGCGGGCCGAGCCCAGTAAACAATTAAGCTGCGTAGACGAAATACACAGCCGTGAGCGCAAAAAGGTTGTTTGCGGGTTTTACCCCGCTGGCCCGCTAGGTGGTCGACGAGTGTGTAAGACACACTCGTTCGTCATCGACCACCCGTCGCCACACCACTCTCCTCCTAGTAAGTTTCCGAGGAAACTTACGGTGACCTGTGACGCCAGTCAAGTGTGGCGCGGCGTTCACTACTACGCTCACGGATAACGTTCACAAAGTAGGATCGCCAGGTCTCTTCGGTTTGGACTTACCGAAGTTGGCTGGGAGGGTGGGACGGGAAGGACGTGTTCGGGGCGCTCGAGGCTGGGAAATAGGGTTAACTCGAGTTTGGTGCCTTATGAGCGGAGTCTGGGGACGAGACGTGGGAATGCTCATAAGGGGTGGCGGGTAGGTAATTGGTGCCGCCATTAAAGGCGACATTACCATGGCCGGAGGATAAACCGGTGCCGCAAGTTGTAGATGCGGGGGAATGGGAATTCCGGGTGGTGGCATCACAACTTGTGGGAGTGGCATCGGGGTTGTCGCTAGGGCGAGCGACAGGGCATTGTGTGCTGCAAGCACAGCGGCAGTGAATTGTTCCCACGGCTGCAGGGATTGATTCTGCGGTACAGGAGGAACCACCGGTTGCAGTACAGGGGACTGTACTACAGACGGGGCGGACTCCTGTACGGGAGCTGATAATGGAGCGGGAGTTTGGGTACGGGTTTTGCCGCGTCTTTCGTCCCGTTTGAGCTCCATGTAAGAGAGACCGCGAGCGCGAGCTTCACGCCGGGCGCGGCCCCCTGCCTTACGGCCCAAACGGGGACGTTTCGCCGGTTTATCAACAGCCGGGGGATTCTTGTCAAAAGAGGTGGAAGGCTGTGATTCGGGGACTTTCTCTGGCGAAGGTGTTGCCAATAAATCGATAACTGGGTTATTATCGACAGCAACAGTTTCTGTCGGTTCAACCTCTTCGGGTACTGGCGAGAGTACACGTTGAGGGACCGACGAGGGTTTTGAGGGAAGATGGACGGTTGGGGTCGGGTCGACGTCCATCGCTGTCTCTTCCGTAATAGTCGGTTCAACCGAAGGGCGAAGTAACGGAGACTTGCCTTTCGGGACTGACGATGAGGCTACTGGTGCCTCCGCAACTTTGGAAGTCGACGGTTGGGGGGACCGCTTTGTTGCTGCAGACGGACGTTTAAAACCGCTGGTACGCAACGTAGCAGTCGCTTGAGCTCGGCGCTTCTGGAGGGGAAGCGGTTCAATCTGTTGAACCGTCTTGAGCGGTGGGAATTCCCCAGAGGGGAGTCCAACCGAGGAAGACGGTTGAGGACCGGGCAAAGGTCTCTTCGATTGAACGCGCTGTACGACTTCAGCGAATGTGCGGGTGTCAATCCGCGCATTGCTTAATTGTACAGCGGTACGAGCGTGAGGTGGCGTCTCCAACGAGTACGCAGTCTTCCTGGGGAGCGGAACGAAGACTCGAGAACGAGAGCTACGGACAAGACACCGCTGTACGAGCTCAGAGCCCCGCGCCGCTGCTCCAGGAGCAGGCCGGTACTGTCGGATGGGCACACCTCGGCCCCTGGCAGCAGACTCCACCCTCTGCCTCAGCGTCGATCGCCGTTGCTGTACTCGAGAAGGAGTACGGCGTGTATCCTCTTGTGCAGGTCCGACAGAGGTAAGCGTCACGGGTGACGCCGATACTTGTTCGGACGTAGAGGGTACAGGCGATTTCTGCTTCACCGGTGGAAAGGTGGCAGTAGCCGTGGTGGAAGGAGACGGGGCAACGTCAGCTGGTGATGTCGGGGAGGAAAAGGTGGGAGAGGGGGAGCGATGGTCGTCTGCACGAGGAGACGACGGTTCATCGCCGTTACCGCCCTCTGTTAATGGGGGGGTAGCCCTTAAAAGGGCTGTTTCTTCATTGTCGGAAATATCCAAAATGCTAGGGGAAAGACGCTCTTGGGACATATCGCCAGTCTATTACGCTCCGCGAGATATTATTAAAAGCGCCTGTTGTGTAGCATTTGATGAAGAGTATATAACAGCCGAGCACGTCAAGAGAAGAGTGAGTGTCTAAAACACAAATTTCACTCGTTTTCTTGACCGTAACCGCCGTTTATTTTCGTCTCGTAAACACAAACGAAGTTGCGGTTGCGGCAGCTGTTGTTGCACATTATTACGAGTTCGTTTTGTAGGCGGGGCCTGTTCGTCTTCCGAGGAGGAAGACGCGTCGTATTTATGCGACTGGGTGGCGCCACAAAAAAATTTTTGTAATACGTCGTCGTCTACAACGCTTGATTTGTCGTCAGTTGCGTGAGCCGACTCGGACGAGTGCGGGAGAGGAAGGGGAATCGCAATCGGTTCGTCGTCGAGTATATCGTCAGCTGTTCGACTAGGAGACTGACCGATGGGGTGCGATTGTGTATTTTCCTTCGATAACGCTTCGGGAGACGATTCTTTATTTTGATCGTGTATATTTACGATCGGGGAAGAATCGAGCGTGTCGTCTATGTGTGAAGACGACGTCGAAGGTTGGGGTGAGGCATTCGGGGGTGAGTCGTCATTTTTAGGTAAGACGACCTCAGATGACAAGTCAACTGTCGGTCCCGAAGGATCATCGACGGAAGTTGAGTCATCTGGGTCGGCTTCTATGTCTGTGTAGACATAGGCCGACTTTAGGCGATCGATCGATACGCGTGTGTGTCGTCCTTGTATGTCGATTTCGAACCATTTGTCCGTACGGTTGAGGACTTTGTACGGTCCGGAGTACGGTGGGTCGAGTGCCTTACGAGGTGTATCGACACGTAGCCATACGTTTTGGGCTGATTTTAGATCAGCGGGGACGTATGAGGGGGAATCGCCGTGGTTGCGGGTGATTTGGGTGAACGCATTCGCACTTTCGCGAATGCGTTGAGGAAGGTTAGTGCCGTCGATGTGGGTGACGACACTTGGTGGGCTGTCTTCAAAGAAATCAGCCGGGAGACGGAGCTCTTCACCATAAAGGAGTTGGGCTGGGGATACGCCGAGATCGGAGATGACCGTCGAGCGTAGGCCGAGAAGAATGAGAGGCAAATCGGCTGCCCATTCTCCACGCGAGTGTTTGGAGTTCTTGCGGGCCATGATGGTGGCTTTGAGAGTTCGATGCCAGCGCTCTATTTTGCCGTTCGATTGGGGGTGATACGCCGTAGTTGAGATTTTGTGTATTCCCAACTGGCGCGCAACCGAGTTAAATAAAGCGCTTTCGAACTGGCATCCCTGGTCCGTCGTTATAGTTTCGGGGACGCCGAAGGAGGACACCCAGTGTTGGACGAAGAGTGTTGCCACTCGATCCGCGGAAATATCCGTTGTCATGATGGCGTGAGGCCATCGTGTGGCGCGGTCAATCATTGTCAGACAATGACGAGAACTGCTAACCGTCGGCAACGGACCCACGATATCGATGTGCACATGCTTTAAGCAAGCGATCGGTAGGGCGGAAAGCTTGGAGAGGGGCTTTGGTGTGTCTACCGATTTTGGCTTGTTGGCATGCGGTGCACTCTTTCGACCAACGTAGGCAGTCAGATCGTAGGCCAGGCCAAATGAATCGATTAGCGATCAGACGGGCAGTTGTCCGGCCGCTCGGGTGCGAGAGCCCATGAATCGAATCGAAGATGATTCTCCGATATTTGGCGGGTACGAAGGGTCGTTTTTTCCCCGTGGACGTGTCGCACGTTAAGAGTAACGTGTGTCCGGGTACTCTGAACGATTCGAGGATGAGGGCAGAGTTGGGGTCTGCGAGGTATTGGGCGAGTTGAGGGTCGTGTTGTTGGCAAAGGGCCATTTCATTGTATGGCACAACACAGGGAGAGGTAATGGCGGAGATTGATATACGTGACAAACAATCTGCGGCTATGTTGTCCTCTCCTTTGATGTAGCGAATATCCGTCGTGAACTGCGAGATATACTCAAGTTGATTTTGCTGGCGTGGTGAAGCTTTCTCGCACGCCTGAAACAGGGCAGTCGTGAGGGGCTTGTGGTCCGTATAGACGGAGAAAACACGCCCTTCGACCAGGTTACGGAAGTGCTTCACCGCTGCAAAAACAGCGAGTAATTCGCGGTCGTATGTTGGATATCGGCGTTCGGTGTCTGATAATTTGTGGGAGAAGAATGCCGAAGGCTCTAGCGATCCGGCACCGTGTTGATAGAGGGTAGCCCCTATCGCGTGGTTAGACGCGTCGGTTGCCAAGACGAGTTGTTTGGACTCGTCAGGATGCGCCAAAAGAGCAGCATTCGCTAACGCCTGCTTTAAGTCGCGGAAGGCGGTTTCGGCAGTGTCAGTCCAAATTATCGGGGTTTTGTCACGTTTTTTGTTGGAATGGATAAGCGCGAAAAGTTTACTCTGAATGTGAGCGCAATGTTTAATTGTACGCCGGTAGAAATTCACCATTCCGAGAAAGCGCCTTAGGTCATGAACGGTTTTGGGAAGTGGGAAATCGAGTACAGCTTGGACACGTTCGGGGGTAGGTTTGATACCTGAGCTGTTGACGCGTTTCGAAGTCCGAAGGGCATATAGGGAAATTCGTAGAGACCGAAGGGGGTTATGACGGCTGTCTTGGGGATGTGTTCTTCGGTCATCGGGACTTGGTTAAACGCCCGCACGAGATCTAATTTGGTGAATAGTTTGGCACCAGCTAGTCTGGCGTGGAAATCCATAATATTTGGGACAGGGTACTTGTCGGGGATAGTTCGTGCGTTGAGTGCTCTGTAATCACCAAGCATGCGCCATGTTTTGTCTGGCTTTATGTGCATATGCAAGGGGGATGACCAGGCACTTTTGGAGGGTCGGCAGTCACCACGTTCGAGCATGGTTTGGAAGGAAAGGCGGGCTGCCTTTAGCTTCTCGGGATGTAGACGACGGGCACGGCAAAACACCGGTCAACCTACAGTTTCGATATCGTGGGTGACTTCGGTAGGGGAAATCCTCGGGCGTAAGCCTTCTTTACCGGTTACGCCGGGAAATTTGTCGAGGATTTTCTGGAATCGACTATTTGAGTGGGCGATGGTCAAGCAAATCTCCGGGGGATAGTCGATGGGTCGGGGTTTACCTACAACGGCAAGTCCAGTGGTCTTATCAAGGAGGTGCCCTTCGCTGACATCGGGAAGCAGTTGGTAATGGCTAAGGAAATCTGCTCCGATGATGGGATCAGCGATATCGGCGATGATGAAGGCCCACTTAAATTCGCGACGAAGGCCGAAATCTACCTGTACCAGCTTAACTCCGTAAGTACTAATTGGAGTTTGGTTCGCAGCGTAGATTTGGAGCTTAGCGTTGCATTTCCGGTCTTCAGCGGTTGGAGGTATAGCCGATATCTCCGCGCCAGTGTCAACCAGGAAGTGATGCTCGCTAAGCAGATCTTCCACGAATAGACGGACTGAATTGAAAACGAGTGGGAGTGCCGTCTTGACTGACTCGTTTACTCGTTTCCCGAACGGGTAGGGGATTTGGAATCGCGTCTGTCGCGATTTTGGGGTTTGTCCCACCATGAACATGGGGGGTCAGAGCAGTTGCGCGATTTCCTCCCGAACTGTTGGTGATACCAACAGTAGCCATCACGGGAGCGGGAGGGAGAGCGGGTATTTACCGGTCTCTTACCATCGATGACTCGTAGCGTCGTCCGTGGTTTCGAACGACCGGAGCTAGAGTCACGAGAGCGCGATCTGTCTCTGGACCTGGCATCGCGTGAACGCGAACGCCTATGTTCAGGGAACGGGGTGGGGTTTTTGGGGGGGTCGACAGAACTCACCTGTTTTCCAGCCAAGAGCTGTTGAAGCAGCTGGGTAATGGTAGCTAGTTCCGAGGAATTAGCCGTTGGTGCTGTCGACGGAGGTGCCGCGGGAGTTGCGATAGCGGAGATGGTGCTGGTCGCAGGGGATGTCGACGGAAAGGTTTGCTCGAGAGCTATTGCCTCGTCAGCTTCGAGCGCTGCCTGTCGAGAGGTTGCGGGCTTGGTCATGGCCAATGTTTGACGGATATTGACTGGGAGGGATTGGAAAAGGAGGTTGTGGAGGACATCGTCGTTTACTCTTCCTTCGTTAAGGGTGACGAGGCGGCGATGGTACGCCGAAGGCCTCTCGGAAGGTTGACGATGGGTGTTTTCCAACAGAGTTCTTATCCGGGTGTAGGAGGAAGGGGAAAACTCCTGTTGGATCTGATTTCGGAGGTTCGACCAAGTGTGCAGCGAGTCGTCGGAACTGTAAAGTAATTCCGACACAGCATTGGCTACCTGGGTCGGCAAGTGGCCGGAGATCGCCAGGTAGAGCTGAGACTCGCTGGTATTGCCGCTGGCGCGAGCAAGATTCTCGATCTGCTGCAGCCAGAGACGCACATTCTCGGCGTTGAACGGGGGTAGGCCTGTTAATAACCGTGGTGGATGGGCTTGTAAGGAGGGAGAGGCGGTAGTCGCGGCGGAATTTGCTTCCTGCCGGTGCGATTGCCGATTGAAGATTGGGGACAACCTCAGCGTGGAACTGTCAACTGGCTGGTGCTGGTTGACCGAAAGTTCTTCGCCCGGGAGGTAATTGTCGAGGAATGGACCTAAATTTACAAGCATAGAGGACTGCGGGATCGCCAAGTTCGTCGGTACAGTCGACGAACGCATGCTGACATGCGGCGTTGAGTGGATGGCAGACGTGGGGTTGAGCTGGTTCTCCGTCCTCCTGGAAGGATTGCTGACTGTGGCCTTCGCAGGCGTCAGCGGGAGAACCAGGTCGTCGAGAGACGACGGGGTTAATTTGGAGGCCATGGAGGTGGTTGAAAACAGAGGCTAAGTTCGCACTTTCCTCGTCGGCAGCTGATTGCCGACTGTTTGTTTCTCTTTGGGATGGCTGGTCGGTACTTGCGTACTGACGTCGAGCCTGGGGAGAGAAGAGGGAAAAGTGGAACGTTAGGTAAATGGAAAGGGAAGGAGAAGGAGAACCTTCTCCGTCGGCAGCTGGGTGCCGACTGATTTTTGTGGACGTTGGTCGGTACTTAAGTACCGACGAGCAACGAGGGAAAGGGGTAGGAGAAGGAGAACCTTCTCCGTCGGCTGACGAGAGCCGACTGAGTTCCTTCTTCGATTGTTGGCGGGTATACCAACGATTGAAGAAGGGGCGTGGTCAGGGAAAATCAGCTGGTAAGAGCCGATTGGTTGTTTCCGAGCTAGTCGGAAGCAGGTGGGGAAGGAGGTGACGGTTCCTTCCCCCGTCGACGGTAAACGTCAACAACAAAAAGAATACTTACGTCGGGGTCACCACTTGTGGGTGTGTGCGTAGAGAATACACGACACCACACAAACACCAATCAGGTCGGTTGCGTAATACGTAGTAGTATGTGTGCGGGCCGAGCCCAGTAAACAATTAAGCTGCGTAGACGAAATACACAGCCGTGAGCGCAAAAAGGTTGTTTGCGGGTTTTACCCCGCTGGCCCGCTAGGTGGTCGACGAGTGTGTAAGACACACTCGTTCGTCATCGACCACCCGTCGCCACACTAATAATCCTTTTTTAATTTTGTTTATTAATTCTTGTTCTTTTTCATCTATTTTCGTATTATTGTTCGCTATCTCTTGTTTCCACTATTTCTGGTATATCCAGTTTTTTTATTTTTATCTTAATTAATTATTATCAAAAAATCTATCTATAAGTTTTTTCTCTGATTCGAGTAAACTATATATTCTCGAAGAAAAACAATTAGGGGATGATTCTAAAATTTTAATATATTTGATACTACTTATTACTTCTATTCTACCCGAAATATCTAGGGTGAAATATTCCAATATAATTTCTCCTGTAAAATACATATAAAAAGGGAGATTATGTTTCAATTTTTAAATTTATCACTTCCTCTCCTTCAAATTTTTCAACTAATTCTTTAAGTTCTTCACTTTCAATTTTAAATTTTCCTATTTTTCCTTCCTTAATATTTATAAATTGGGACAAATATATGTATAAAAAAAAAAATTTTTATGGCCTGAAACAAGATGATATATAACACAAAAATAATTAACTATAATGTATATTGCCTTTTACATATGATTTTTCTCGTTGATTTATGTTGTTCAAATTTTCAAAATTTGTAGATTTCCAATTACACTGATGTCGTCTCCGTTTGAATTTTGATTAAAGTTGGCCCGGAAGTTGATGGTCTTCGATGTTGTAAATTCTTTGAGGAGTCTTCGATGATTGGAACGGAAGATTGTGATCGAGAGGTCCTTTCTAGATTTATTATTCATTGACTCCAGGGTCAGCCATTAGTGAATCAGGAACAAAATTGATTTCATTTTTCAATTTTTTGAAAAAATTAAAAAATAAATAAAATTCGAGCTAAATATACTCGACACGATTACTATTTGTGTAACTTCATATCAAGAAATTCAACATAAAATTTTTGCACAGCAAATAAATTAATTCAAAAATTCAATTAAGTCTGCATTTCAAAAAATTTTCCAAGTCTCCAAATTAGTGTTCTACCACAGCAATAGCTACCATGATGTGAGGTATGCAGTACGAGGACTGAAAAAGAACACGAGACTTCAATTCACTAAGAATATATTATGCAGACTAAAAACATATATGAGAATAAAATATGGTATCGTATAAGATGGCGAAGCACAGCGCTAGCAATAACTGAAAGTAGTGGTAATGATTTGTGAATGTAGTTGAATGATGTATGACATATATATATATATATATATATAGTGGTGATGATGATGATGATGACGATGACGATGATGATGATGATGATGATGATGAAGAATGAGATGCGGTGGGATTTCCATTACAACAATAATTATGCTTATATTATGTTTATCAGCTATTACTTATTACTTAATTTTAATTATTTATACACAGAGATGGGCAGTATATCACATATATCTTTTATCACTTATCAACCACATATATTATATCTTGATTTTTGACTTTTTTCATGACTTTTATATAGTGTAATTATAAGGCTGCGAATTTTATGCTTTAGCATATTTTTTTGTAGCAGAGCAGTTGTGGCATATCGAAGTTTTCTTTGCAAATTGTGAAATTTCCAGTAAAATGACACCTATTTGATTTGGCATATTTTGGCATATTTAGGGTAAAAGGCATATATTAGCATAATTTAGGTTTTTAAGAGCATATTTAGGGAATATTTTACTGGTTTTATCGTTTTTAGAGAATATTTCCATATTTTTTTGATTTAAATCTGAAATCTCTTTTTTAATTTTTTTCTTTTGTAATTTTTATACTTTTGACAGTTTGGATTTTGACTATTATGAGTACTTTTTTTTTCTAGATAGGATAAACTATTCTGGACAAAGGGTGCTCCTCATTCCATCACTCCATAGTGTGGAATGTAGTATTTTTACCTTTACTTTTGCCATGTGTTCTGCCTACCCCTCCTTGTGTACTAGATTGGTAGATAGAAAGGTAGAGAGAAGGATGTGAAATCATTATAATCGTATATATACAGATTTGAGAAGAAGTTTACATTTTGAAAACCTACGAAAACACTTAATTATCGGATGTAATCCATTTTAATGTAATTATAACTATCAACTAATGTTAGAATGTTGGAAGAATAAAAAAAAATTTCCAAAATGTTTCTCTTCTTTTGAATTATCAAGTGAATGACTGATATCTGCATACTATTTCAAGTTTGTTTCGATTTTCCCTTTAAAATGAGCCCCATAATAATAAGGAATATTTTGGCATATTTACCAGTTTTAGGGAATATTTAGGACATCTTTTGGAAGAATAAAGGCATATTTTAAGGGCATATTTTACTTTTTTTAGAGCATAAAATTCACAGCCTTAGTAATTAAACATATTGTTCAATAATTCCATGTTTTCAATGAAACATGGGAGGAATCAGACAGTGGCAATAGGACCTGTAGCCACAACCATAACCAGAACGATAACCACTAAAAATCTAAACAAATTGACAAAACTTATTTGGGAATTGAAGTGAGGTTTACTTCCAAGGAAAGAACAAATTAGTTTGAAATACTATAATGTATTAAAAAGAATATAAATTACAAGTTTGAGGAAGATGAGCGATCTCCCTCCATAACAAGAGTAAGGTTCGAGTGGGAAGTGTATTTCAGCATTTTCAATGTCCGAGAGTTAAATTTTATGTTTGTTTGCACAACCTGAAAGTATTAGTATATATTATTGAATGTAGTAGCGCTAATAGTTTACGAGCGAGTGCAGATGGAGTGTAGAACAACAGGAATAAATAACTAAAACAAAACAATTTCTCATAACTAATTCACATAAAATGCTGAAAGCATTAACTGGAATGATATTCAGAAAAGATTGGTTTTTATTAGTTTTCATGAAATATTAATATTTTTGATTATTTTTTTCAAAAATTACTAATTATTTCCTGGAATAATATTAATTATTGATAATTTGACCAGGAGAAAACTTTTTTGTCTATTTTACCCCAAATTTTGTCTCAATCAATAACCAGTAAACAAATAATTACATTTTTAACCAATAACTAGTAACCAGTAACCAAAAAATGTTTTAGTTGCAAGCCCTAAAGCAATGTGGCTTATTACTTAAGGCTGAGATTTATATTCCATGAAAGGACAAAAATATGTGTTTATTTCTGTCCATTTCAGGGCAAAAATATTCTCAAAATATTTCCTTAAGAGGAAAAATATTCTCAAATATTCTCAAAAAATATCCAACAAAATCTCATTTGCAACACTTTCTTTTTCCGACCTTTTCCTTTTTAATTAAAAAACATTTGCTAGTACTTTTTTTTTACCATAGAGATTGCTTCAAAACTGAAGTTTTTGGGTTTTTCATCAACACAAAAGCATTAATTTGAAAAATATTCTTTTGATCAAGTAAAATGAGTAAAATATTTGAATATATTCTCCATAAATACTAAAATATGTCCCAAACAACTTTTTTTAAACAAAATATGCCAAAATATGGTCAAACAAGTATACCTCATTTTACTTAGAGTTTCATGATTTGCAAAAGAAACATCAGTATTCCCAGTAGATAGTGTTTTAAAAAAATTTGAAAGCATAGAAATCACAGTCTTACTTATTACCCCCTCTAGACATTCTCTATTACTACCCCTTGCCTGTCTCATGTCCATCACCAATATACCCTTAAATTATTTAACAGGCTCCTAAAATTTGTAATCTAGAATTATGATTCTGACTCATCACTTCCTGTAGGCACCGCTTGCCCCTGCCACTTGCCAGAACAACCTACAAACTCCTCACCCTACTCTATAATTTTGATGCACATAATTTATCATAACACTATAACTGATTCTAGGTATTCCTGTCCCTATCCCTTGCCTGAGAATTTGTCAAACCCCTCACTTAACTCTAAACATAACCATATATAGTGCCCCTCAAACCCTTAACCAGTCACCATACTCATAAATTGTTTGCATCCATAATAATGAGGAAAGGAAAATTCTCATCTGTCATAGTAGTAAAGTAGATAGGAAATAATAGCTCTGTTTAATAGGATTACACTAACTTACCCCAACCTACACTGGTAAGCATATTCCATAAATATTCAAGTAAAACTTGGTGTAAAGTCACATAGCATTCCTACATTTGTGGAATTGACCTCCTAGTGTAGGTTGGTGTAAGTTGGTGTAGTCCTTTCAAACAGATAGCTAATTATTTATTTGGTGGTATAAATATCACAATATCAGATATAAATATCAACGTTAAAAAATGATATAAAAGTTGTGATACATGTATATCACAATTTTCTCATGATATATAGTACATTTGTATATAGTTTCTAAATGCTAATATGTTGTCCATCCCTGTGTACACATTATGCTTAATGTTTTTCTTATAACAAATCAGGCTAGTAGGTAGTGACCAATGTTCGGACAACTTCTAGGCAATTTCACACTTCAGTTGTATTAAGCACTTCCCAAGAATTAAATTTCTATTTTGTGACAAAGTCACACTTTTTCACTGTCTAGAGATTTTGTGACAATCATCCTCATTCACAGTCCAGAAACTTCAAGACAAAGTTACCCTCTTTCAGTTTGTACCAATGGTTCCATATTGAAGGTCCATGGATCAAGGTGATCTGCAAAAATATTCCATGTGGTCTGCCAGTTAAATTTCGAAAAGACTGAAACCAGCAGTTGTTCACTTAATTTTACAATGTATTCTATTTCAATGGAAAAGGTGGGGATTATATGAGAAAAATTTTGTGAAAGTGGTCCTGTGCTTTTGGTGAGATGAGAACCTTCCTGTTATAGACTTTGTGACGTGGTCGCACCTTTTTACAGCTTCTGACGAGTACCCTTTTTTTCAGTTTTGACTCTGTGACAAAGTTAGAGGCTCATAATTAACTCAAGCCACTACTGGATTGAAGATGGCCTTTCAAAAATGAACAAATATCCTAATTACTAATATGATCTGAATTCCTTGAGCATGGAACAGATCTTTATGAAAAAACAAACATTTGATTTAGCATGGTATAACTTATATGATAATCAAAGTCAATATTTTGAGCACGGATAGATCGCTGCAAGATACTTTGATAGAAAGAAAAAGTAAAACTTGGCACCAGGAAAAAAAGTCAACCATGTGATTTACAACACTTTTATAAATTGAGGATATGTTTTTAATTTCATAATATTCTCATTTTCTGACTTAATAGGTTTGAAAAGTGGTTGACAAAAACATAAAATATTTACCTAAATAACGAATAATTTATTAATTAATTAGGTACCTAACTAACTTGCTGTTAAGAATGGAAAACTTACATTATAACAATAAGAACATATGAACCAATCTGTCTAAAAATTTTTTTATTCCAAGGTTACATTAACAATTAGCATTAACGTAAATACAAGGCTCCCTCGTGGCTCCTAATAATTTATGCAAAATAGGGTTGAAATGATATCTATAAGTAATGAAAAAAAAAGGCGTGAGCTCCACTGGAGACTCATGGAAGATTGATGTGTAAACATAACAATGTGATTGTGAACATGCGCAACCATACCCTACACAACAACTAACACACTAAAATGATAGTTACAATATGGTAAAAACGAGTTATGCAAATCTGCAAATCTGACGATCATAATTCTTGTTTTAGCTCCTACATACACCAAGCGGTAAGATGTTTACACATAAAAAAAAAAAAGAAAAAAAGAGGTCAGTTGCTAGTGATCTATTACCTTATTCGCCACCACCCTTGCATACTCTACTGACTTACTATATAAGTATGTCATATAAATAAGATGACGAATTTTCCAAGCATAGGCTACATTTTAGTAAGACAAGGTACTCAAATCAAATGGCCAATTAGAAAAAAAAAAAAAAAAAAATCAATCTAAGAAGAATCTTGAAACCTTGTCAACTTTGTCGCAAGGACTACCTAATGTCTATGATAAAGTAAAAAAATAAGTGAAATCGTAGGATAATTAAAGTTAAAAATTCGCTCAGAGAAAAAAGAAAATTCTAATCGCAAACACCAAAGCAGCCTGTATGCTACAGGAGTAGAGAAGATAGAAGAGAAATCGGGAAATCCACAATATCTTGTTTTTTAAGAATATGCAGTACTTACAAGTTGCGTTCCAAAAGGAGGTAATACGTGGTGATAACCAACAAAAAAAATTCCAACTTTTTGTTTGCGGGAGGTCGGAGGAGGTTAAATTAAAAAACCCCTTACTTCATTATAGAATGACAGGACAAAATTTAAAAATTCTTATTTTATGCTCCAAAGAGTTGTTGGTATCCTACTAAACATGCAATTGTTACATTCCTTACATTGGCCACAGCTCCATTTCAAGTATATCCACACCTCTGCATCTATTATTATAAAATTTATAATTCATTCCACCATTGCAAGTTTACAGACGAAATTAGCCTAGCACTGGTTTCCTTGCATGTACGGTATCTATATAGTTATTTTTTGGTTATATTTCAAAATTTTCAATATTCCATCAGAGTTCTCTAATTTATGCACAGCAAAAACATGCACACATACACACATGCCTTCCCACAAACAGTATAATTTTTTTTAGCTGGTACTTATTTTGAAAATGATCGAGAAAAATATACAATATCGGTTACACTTTCGAACATTTAACCCTATAGGCTATCCACCTACCTTAGGTACCCATATTGAAAATTTCTTTTAATTACCGAATTAATTAAATACAATCAGAAGACAATAAATTTTTCGGGTAACCATAATGAATAATGAAAGACAGCTACTGTAATGGTACCTACCCAATTATTTCCTTTCAGTATTATGCAGAGGGTACCTAATACGAAAAATCTTGAATATGCCTGAGGAAATACGGTCTACTTGAGATGAAAACTACCTTCACCGTTAGATTAAAAGAATTATCTTCCATAATTACATGTTAATTCATAATTATGATACCGCCCATACTGTTCATAAATATTTTATTAAAAATTTCAGGTAAAAAATGACAAAATTATTTTTTAATTTTTCTAATACCTTTCTAAGTACCAATATTACGATATGATATTTCATGCGAAATTGTTGAAATTGTAGCCTAACGTCTAAGAGCAAATTACGTGAAATGACAGAAAGTCTGTGATAAGTTATTCAGTCAGTGTTGGTCTGACGTCTTATGTGGGTAGTCAAACTATAATGTGCCAGGGTCGTTGTCAAAGATTATTTCATTTTAGTTTCCAATGCTAATGTGTTCTCTTAACACTCTTCACTATGTTTTCAAACAAGTTCATCCATTTATATATCAACAGCATAAAAAGCACGCCACCATTTCTCTCGACATCGAGTCGATGGAAAAAATTATCTCCAACAAATACAATTTTGAAAACCTTTAAATTAATTTTTATTTTTTTTTTAAATCACACGGAAAACTATTCACTCCCAAAACTCATTTTTTCACTCGGTTCTCCGCATGAGTTTACCACCTATTTTGAAATTGTAAAATATTTCAATGTTATTTCTTGTCAGTTTTCCGAATTTTATGAAAAGTTCGATTTTTATATCTTGTTCGAGAAGATTAGTTGATGCAAACTTATTTTAATTAACGTTTTCACTAATTTACAGATGTGACTCAGTCAGCAGCCAAAGTCAGGTACCTACTTGGTAAAAAATTTCTCAGTAACGGCAATATAATATTGAGGTATAGGTACTCGAGCCTAAGTATAGATTTTTAAACGAAACCTGTACCTACGTACGGTTCAGTTGCTTCAATGATACAGCCCACAAGGGGCTACCACTTCAGAAATAAAATCGGCTTAATATCAGCTAACGCAATATACAATATGAAAAAAACATATTATTCTACTATTTACCATTATTTAACATACGGTCCATTAAGATTAGAATGGTTTGAATACATTAAATGTCAATCAATAACGGATTTTCCGAAAAGGCTACGTAGATGTAAGTAAGTTCAGTGTTAGAAGCTTATTTTATATCTTCGTTAAATTTCTGATAGGTATAGGTACTTAGGCTATTTTGTGCTTTGAGCCAAATCTCTCAATTTACTGCGAATAAGCAAATCTTTCCTTTTATTTTCCCTATCTTATAGGTTTTCAGCCGAATGGATTAGGTACAACTAACAATCAGTATATTTCAAAAAACAAATTTATATTGCCAAACTCGTTCATTGAATTTTAGATTTTATCAACTAAAGCGTATGTTGAGTCCACTTCGACGATGGATGATGTCCATTTTAATAAACTTTTATATTATTAGACAATAAAACTTGCACAAAACAATTTATTGTTTCATATCTACAGACGATCTAGTTCACCAATGCGCTGAAAAAATGTTTATCTATTTTAATTAGTACCTACCTTAGCAACTACGAAAATTTTTGGAGCAATTCGTAAACATTTTCAAGTATGTTCCTACAAAAACAAGCAATTTTAAAATTCATAAAATATTTATCTCTTAGTTCTAAGCATTTTAGTACCATATGGTACTCAATATAAAACTATAATACATAATTATAACGTAACAAACTTTTGGTTTAGGTACACTTCGTTTGTATAGGGTGTCGGTGTCCCGAAATTTATTATGGTGTAACTTTTAGGATTAATGTCTGCCGTGAAAAGAACAAAAAAGATCCGTTTACAAAATGGCTCGGAAATGCTTTCTTCGTGAGTTGGGAGAGAGAGAAAAAAATTAAAAGTCTGAGCTGCAACTACCCCAAAAATTAACAAATATGAACGAAATTCAATTTAGGAGAGTAAGTATTCATGTTCTTCACTTTTGCCTAAATATGAAAATTTTATACATCAATGGGTGGAGGGGGAGATGTGGTGTTGCTACTTTATATTTAATTGTATCTTTTTAACCCTTTGTTGAATCAAAAAATGGGTCTCACTTCCTTATTCTGGAGGAAAAATTACACAAAAAAAAAGATGGTGGTTCCTCTGGGACATACTCATGAAGGATTGATGTGTAAACATAAAATAATGTGGTTGTGTTAGTATGCAACGCATTATGCACACACACAACCACACTACTACACATCATATAACACACACAAATGAGAGTTACGATTGTAAGAGTTACAGTTACACGAATCTGATGATCATAATTCTGATTTAACCCCTACCGTAGATACCACGTGCTAAGATGTTTACAGATCAAAACTCTTGCACAGCAATCAGTGTAAAAAAAAGTAGGTTTTCAAGCAAGTGCGTTATAATAAAGCATCAAATAGTCTAACAATTTAACTAATTTCTGCAAAAATTTGTACGATTAATTAACGACCTATTGATCTTTCTAACTGCCCCAAAGCATGATCTGTGAAGCAAATTGCAACGAAACAACAGATTTGATTTATGGCCTAAAATGAATAAATAATACATGATTTTATGACTATCGAATGAAAACTGCCCCCTATACTGGCAATGTTTGACTGAAAATCCTACCTATTGCCATCGCTTATAAATTAATGTGACCAGTTGACCTTTGGTTTGGTGCACCCCTATACAGTGCCGACTCGGATCAGTGCACCTCCACCGTTACTATGTGCCCAACATCATCACATTGCAGGGTTGCATATTGGACACTAAGGCCCATATTCACAAACGTCACTTTAACCTCCCTTCACTTAAACCTCACTTAAAAATGACTTTTGGCTCAATTTTGTATTTAAGAGTGTGGTAGCATTTTATTTTTACGTTGGAACTCTCATAAGAGATACAATGTTCCTACATTTTTAGGTACAAAATTGTGCAAAACAATTTTTTAAAGTGAAATTTAAGTGAAGGGAGTTTAAAGTGACGTTTGTGAATATGAGCCAAAGGAGCTGATTTACTGAACATACTGCTCGGCCAATCGAGATCAAAATCAATAGGCTTCTTTTCAATCTTAATTCAAATGAAGCTCATGAGTTCGAAGTGTTGTAATTCTAGCATGATTATGAAGCATTTTGAAGTCGTTTGAATTTCACATCTGCAACATATAATCGACTGCGTACCGGACAGACAGATGGACAATTCATTCATCCGATTCAACCCAAAATTAATAGATCTTGTCTTTGGCTCAAAAGTCAAAACGCAAATGTATACCAAATCTTTGTGGTTATGGAATCAAAATTGGGCCTTGTATGTTCGATAAAAAATGCATACCTATTAAAATATTGTCTTACCTGATGGATGATTCATCCGATCCATACAAAAAACAATCGAATTCTTCTTTATGCAGACTCCAATATGTGGTTGAAATTTTGTGACAATCTGACCAACAATGCGACTGGTAATGGATTTGATAGAAAAGGGGCATGTATATGATACCTATGTATACATATAACCATACAGTTTACGGGTATACCGCAGTATACATATATTGACCCAATTTTGGAAACCACTCTAACTAGGCGAGACCCCTTGCTACATATTTCCTGTACTTTCATGGTGTGTAATGATGTTCACATAATTTGAAAACTGCAGGGGAATTGCATCCCACAAAGTTTGTGGTATCCGTGCATTTATACAGATTTAATTTAATTTTATATTTGTTTTCTGCTGATTGAATATTTTTTATTACCGACTGCGTATGGAGAAGGTTATATGTTTGGTATGTCTATCTTCAGAATTTACGGAATTTCATTCGCTCAAAACAAGTAGTGTCTCACTTTCGAGATTTTAACGAAAGTAGGCTCAAAATGTTGCTGACCATCCGGAGAATGTCCTACGCTATTCACATTTGAAAATTGATAAATTAGACAGGTGTAATTGAAGAAAATGAAAATTTAAAAAATGAAAAAATTGTTATCATAAATTTGGGCGTATCCACCAATGAAAGCTACTCATTCAGATTAACGTGAGTAGTCAGTTTTGTTGTTTTTTTTTTTTTGGATAAAATATATTTAGACCCATCATTTACTACCTATTCACAAGTTTTATTTTGTTTCATTTTGTTCGTTATTTTCTTTTCTTTTTTTTTGGAAAATGTGAAAAATTTTTTTTGAAGTTGTCTTAATATGAATAAAAGAAAATGAAAACAGTGTTTTGAGCCGAATTTTGAGATAGAATGACGAAAGGTATTGTAAGAAATTACTAAGAAAATTTTTGTCAAAAAATTTTTTATTAGAAATTTGTTAGTAGTAGGAGTACAGGGTCATTTCTTCATTCACCATCTCCATGTGAAATAATTCCATTTTCTGGCAAAAATTTTGTTTGGAATTTTTTTTTTCAAGAAATTTCAACATTCATTTCAAGAATATAATTTTGTTATTCCATTTACTTTACCCCTGAAAAGTTTCTAACATTTGCATGGATAAGCACATCGCAATATTTGAAACTGCATATCTCGAGCCGTGAAACTAAGATCGAGTCTCGTGTAGTTTGTTTAATACCTCGTCCGGTCTCACAAGTTCAGAAATATCAATATATATGAATTTCCAAATATAGAGCAATAATTTTTCGAAAGTCATGAAACCAAAAACGTACCCACGCCCAACCCCAGGTCGATTCAAAAGATTAGTATTTGAATAAATAAATTTTCTTCAAAGACCCACTTAAAAAGGTAAAAATTAAATTATCATGCCTAAATAATCGGTATAGTTTTCGTAAAAAACAAGATCGAAAATTCAAAATTACAGTTTAGTTGAAGTTGTTCTCTACGATTACGTCTGGTATGAATAAGGGGTGAATGCGAGGTTTCATACATGAAAATATGATTTTATTGTTGCCGAAACTACTTATCGAGCCCTTAAAATCCTAAATAAACCAAATACATTTTCAACCCTGATGTCTCTTCTCAAAAACTAATACGTTTTCAAACGAGTGTAAGATATTGTTTCGCTAAAATAAGGTGGTGAGATTAATTTTTCTATGCGAAAAAAAAAATTAAAAAGTAAATTTTCTTCAAAAACGTACCTACATAAACAGATTAAAAAATATAGCTACTTAAAAAGTGACTCATCCTCATATTTTCCCCGCCCAAATATAAGTAAAATTTTTAAGATAAATGAAAATTAACCAATTATAATGTCTCGATTTTTCAGTCTCGTCATGAAGTGCGAATACTTTTCAGACTTATGCTGCAGCCCAATGTAAATTGCATTATCTGATTAGAAACACTTTAAGGTATGACTGCGGGTAGACTATTTATGCAGACGGTGACGCACTTTTATTGACGGATAGAGAAGATTGAAAAATGAAATAAAAAATTTAGGAACTTACTCCAAATTATATAAATTTATTGATTAGAAATATGAATATATATCACATTTTAATGTTCAAATCACTTATATAAGTACATACGAGATAATTTTACACTCACAATCAGTTTTTGACAGCTTATTCTCTTCGAGTAGATTATCAGCGTAAACGTAAATGTGGTCATTTCGTGAAACAACTTACTAAATTAGACCTGTATTATTGTAATATTTATTGATTTGGCTATACAATATGTACTCAAGTCTAACAGTTGTATTTGCATTTCATGAAGAGACAAACAAATGTGGCCATTGTGGGGTCTATTTAATGAGTTTATGAGTGTCCAAAGTTTTCAGAACTTTTTCAATGTCACCGCTACCAAACTTGTTCTTTCAGTGGCAAAAAAATTACTTCTTCTATTCACGAGGCATCTTTTACTTATGCTTACCTAAAAGAACATTGTGTAATCTATGGATATAAGAATCATATACTTACTGCAACAACTGATTAAACTGATTTTTATAAAAAATTTCCAAAAGAGTTATAAATTTATTATAAATCATCAAAATATATGCGACGGTCAAACTAATACTATCGACCATATTGTAATAAAATGTCTCACTAATTTGGCTTACGCAATTATGAGCAAAATATAGAAATGCGAAATTAAGGTAAAAAATTCATACGTTTTGATTTTAACACATTTGGGTAGCTTTGTAATCTTATTGTTTTTTTTTAGCTAAGTCAGAAATCAAATAAATTATAAGTATAATAGGTACGTTTTGATATTCATGGGTGATAATGTGGTTTTTAAATTTCGTAAAATGTGCATATTTCAGCTTCAACGATGAACTCACATATTTCGTTTAGTTTTTGACTTCGTTTAAATTTATTTTGATAAGAAAAAAATATAAATCTTTTCATGGGTACACGATTAAGTGGTACCCTCTGCATTTAGCTATAAAGTCATTGGAAACTATACATATATACGTATACCCGTATATCTTTTCTCTGAGAATGAGATTTTTCAATTTTCAAGTTTGAACTGATTTGACAGATTGATGAATTTTAAATCTTGACGGCTATAAAAAGGCTCATTGTGCTCGCAATCATATGTAGGTACATCTATTTCCGCACCAACAGTACCTATTTACTCGAGCAAAAATCTTTTTTTCGAGCAGTGCTGCATGAAACAATTTATAAATTTTCGTTTAAGTTCGCACTGAGTTAGCTGCAGTTCTCACTCGTGTCCCAAAAGTCTGTAATGTTGATATTAGTCGATTCTTTGTAAAATAATCGACTGTAGATAAGTGCAAACAAAACGAATATGACTGCACATCAGTCAGTACTCGGTACAGAGTACCAAAAATTCGTACTTTTTAGATCTAAACCGGAACTGTAAAATGACGACAATTAAAAATAATTTAGCAACCTATTTACCTTCTCTACGCTCTCAACAGCTACATTTTTGTTCGTTATTTTTCTAGAAATATTTTGCGCAAATGCAAATAACATGGACCAAGTTATAATTACATCAGTTAGTGTTGGTCTATTCCGTAGTATCTACCTATAATAAATATTTATGCGCAGGATGTATAAAGTATAGAAAATACACCATTTCTGTAACGATACCTGCGCTATAAAATATCGATATTTAAACA